>CABFPE010000212.1:1095008-1159328 GCA_900660155.1 Hofstenia miamia | reverse complement strand
CCCCCCCCCCCCCCGTCATACTACCAAATTTGATCTTGACTGAATAAATCACAAAATGTTTCGTAAAAAATTGAAAAACTTAAAAACTAGGATCGTGAAATGCATTTTTTAGGGTCTATTTTCTCAATATTTTCAAAATTTTTCGTGGGGCTTCGCCCAATATTGGGTAATGATGATGATGTCCCCCGTCAGAAAATCCTACGTACACCCCTGTATATAGAAAACAATAACGGGACTCAGAATTTTTTTATTACACTCAGAAATGATCAATGAACATCAAGAGTGCATTGTTTATTTTTTGACAGAAAGCCAGAGACTATAAATAATGGATTATGATCTAAAAAATAATTTAATACAATGTAGTATAACTAAATATAAGAAGCATCAATTGATCAAATATTACAATAAAATCTCTAAGATCCGTTAAAAGAGTTTGAATTTCCAACAGTCATATCTTGGAATTGAAGGGCAGCCCGACGAAAAGATTTGCCATGTTGAATAAAGTTGGCACATTCAGCCTTGGAAGTTTTGCTATTGAGTTCTTTGCTCAATCACCCCAGTTCCAATCGTCAGTGGCAAAGCAATTTCATTTTTCATTAGTGATTTGAACTTATTCCAAACAGCCTCACTTGGGCTTCGCATTGGACAATAGTTTCAAACCTCAATGTTCAAGTTTGTGCTCTGACACCTGTCATGTCAGGAGGCATTGTCGCAAACAAGGTGCGAAACAATTTGTTGCTATATTTTTTAAAGATAGATGATGAGTGATGAACGCTTCAAACAATTTATTCGCATTAATCGAATGAAATGATTATATTTAAATATTGAAGTTGACAAGCATTTACAATTGAATTTTTATGACTTACATTTCTACTTTCAACCATTCTGTCGTTTAAGACGTATCAAGCTTGCCAACGAGAATAAAGCCTGTCAATGTCAACTATTTCTGAATGTAAATGAGAATTTCTGACTATTAATTAATAATTTGTGAATCTTAATTAAAGAATTCTGACTATTGTTTTTATATTTCTAAATATAAATTAACGCTTTCTGATGATATTTAACAAACTTTCAAAGTTGTTATTAGTTTCTAAATGTAAACTTTGAAATCCCGAATGTCCAATTTGATTTCTTAATGAATATTGACTATGTGCCACCTGGAAATGGTGTAGTGTTTAAATCAAAATTGATTTCTTTTCAAAAATGGCTTAAATTACTGACTGAATACCAAATGAGCTTAAAATTTGAAAACCAGAAGCATTCCGTCTTAGCTATGCATACATACGTAAAGCGATTTATTATAACTCTATACAGAAGCTAGTGTACACAAAATCTATTTGAACTGTGTGTAGTTATGTCCATTTTGTACTAAATGAATCCTTTACAATCTCACTGTTTAAATGAATGAACCACTTGATTTCAATAACTTATTTAGTTAAATTACAACTACCTAAATATGAATTCCGAATCAGTTCATTTCTAACTAGGTGAAACACGTTCCCTTTTAATGAATTGCAGTCACAATGCAGACGGGTGCAAAACGCATTCAAAAGGGTGACACACGATCCATTTATCAGAGAGTAGCAGTTGCAATCGCAAGTCATTCCTAATTTCCCTTTCAGTCACGTACAAATTACAAGAGGCTTCAGTCATTTCTACCAGTAGGTTTTTCATTCGAACACATCAATTATATAAAAGTTGCACATTGACAACAGGAATGATTATCCAACAGAAATGTTAAAATTAGTTCTTAATTAATTTGTTTAAAATAAAGTGACATTGGGTATAATTAATTTTTTCTTAGTCGATGAGTTTATCGAATGCCATAGTTTTCTTTAAAAATATCTCTAATTTATATTATATTCGATGTTGCCTTTTCAGTTATATATTTGATACATGTGCTCGAGAAACTTCGAACTTACATTTTACAAGCATGGCAACGCTCCCGCATTGAGTGGGAGATCTCACACTTTTCAAGATTTCTCTCAATGTAACATATCTCGCTTTTCAGATTCTTTTCCCCCTCAAATAAATTTTGCGAAAGAACAAATTCTTAAATATTGTTTTCAATTAATTTTTCTCATAGTATTTTGGTGATAGCAAACACAAACACATGAATCTTGTATTTCTTGATTAGGAATATAAAATAAGACTTATTTTTTTACGGGAAGTAAACTGCATAGAAGTGACATCTTACTATTTAGTAATAAATAGATGTAACAATCTGCACTTTGAGTTTAAAAAATTCTTATAGTTTCACGCTTTGTCCTGCTTTTGCTCTCAGTAATTCCCGTTTTTATCAATTTTGTGTTTACAGCCCTGATTTTGAATTCGCATTGAGCTAAAAACGGCCCTAAGCTTCATTCACTAACTGGTACCAACCTCCGGTTGTAGTAGATTTTTGGATAAAAAATTTGACAATAGTATATTTAATATATTAATATATAAGCTGATGAAAATTTTTTTAATTTGATCAAACTTTAAGTATGATTGTTGTTTTTAAAATAGATGCAAAATAAACTTACAATTTGCATTCAATAGACTTGTTTGGATCTTCTACCTCAAAACCGTTAGGGCATTCCGAAACACAGATACTGAAAAACTTAAAGTACGCACATTGGAGGCAATCCGAGGCAGTTGGTCCATAACAGCCATTACAGACTCTATCACATAAAACACATTCGCCATATAGGCTCATGTATTCATCTTTTGCTTTACATTGAAACGCTTCTGGAGGTTCCAAAGGTTCAGTTACCGACATTACGCCACGTTATCTGTTATCAAACTAAATTGCTTTCCCTTATCGCAGTGCAGTACGAACCTATTCACTGAGAAGAAATTGAAAATGCCAAATATTAAATCAACTCCACAAATTCCAAATTGACATTGTTTTCATCACATCAACAATTTAATCTGCTTAATGTATTTTTCCAAAAAATACTACACAAAGTAGTGACTGTGAGAATTGACTGAGTTGTAGAAAGTAAACAAATAGAAAAATACAAAATATGAACTTTTCTAGACTTTTGAATTGGAGTAATAAAAGATTTTGTAGCATTTTTAGATTTATGCGCAGAAAAATAATTGAATTATTGCTTATCTAAAAGTTTGAAACAATTCTTAAGGATTATTTCAATGATTTTGTTTTAAATAATTACGAAAGTAATCAGTTAAGTTGGCAATATATATGTATAATTTATCAAAGTCTCATACGCGTGAGCCAAATCCAAGATTTGTTACATTTTTGGTAGAAAGTCGTTTATAAAATTGCGAATAAACAAATTGGAAAATATTATTTTCTAAGCTTTCCAAGAACTCATGTAAGAATTAAAAAAATCATTTAAAAAACATTGTAAGAAGTATGTGTGAAACATTGTCCTAAGCAGTATTGAAAACACCATGTGGTGAAATTTCGGGGGTACTAATTCTATTTAAGGGGGTGCAGCTGAGCCGAATCCTGCATTAAAACCATTTGCTATTTCAGCCCAGTGCATGCCAAATTTTAGTATCCTTGTCAAGGCATTTCTATTATTTTTTAGACTTATTGCTTGAACAAATTGGGAAGGTTAAGAAACTAATGATTACTTAATAGCCTATTACTTGCAATAAAACCGATTTTCAAAAAGACAACTTCTAGAGAAATTTGTTTTTGTTCCTGAAACAATTATGTTGCCCGATGGGGTATTTGGTTGCAGAACGTTTTGTTTATCTCAGAAAGAATTGTGATAATATGACGCAGGTCATTGACGTCGTTGAAAACCAATATATATGCAACATGCAACGACTTTTTTCAAATCAAATTTCTCATCGTTTCTCGCTATGGAGTCCTTCAAACAACGATTTTTTCGCCTAAGAAAACACTGACAGGTTTTTTTAAACTACTTCATTTGAAGTCTAAAATTCATGCTGCACTAGATAAATTTCTAAAGAAAAACGTGGTTTTCAGTGTCTACAATTAGGAAATTGGCCACATCTGTCAGAGCATGAATGATGTTGCTCCGGGGGATAACTATTTTTCGGCGAGTGGGAATTACCCCCGAAATACCCTCTTTAGAATCTTCAATCACCTATGTTTTAAGCATGCTAATTCTGCCTAAATGAGATATCAGTTACTTCTTTTGTAAATGGTTGTTTTATAACAACACTTAATTTATTATTGCATAAATTAAACATTTCTGATGAAACTAGGCGTAATTTGCCACGTAACCCATAATAATTAAAAAAGGCATTTTAATATTATACTCCGAGTATTATTTTAAGATCTTTAGTTATATTTGTGCAAGTTAAATATTATAACAAATATATGATCGAATTAACATTTTTTAAAAGTATTATGTCCAAATTTAGTCGACTTCCAATGATCATCAGACGATGTTTGTGCACCAACAAGCATCCAGTGGGTTTTTAATTCACCGTTAAAACATTGGCCAACCCAACTAGCAGCTGACTCTCCCTCGTTAAAATGCACAACTCCGGCAAATGTTCCGTTAAGAGAATAGTACCCTGACATTACGTTCTTAATGCCTTTACCAGCTTTCTTTTTATATTCGACATTCGAAACGAAAACCCCATTAAACTTATTGCCACCACTAGAAACAACGTTCAATGTGGATCCAAGTTCATTACACCATTTTCCTTCTAATTTGCAATCTTCTTGAAACTTCCAAGAACTTGCGATTGTGAAAAGTAAAGCAGCAAATACGATCAGTGTTTGCATGGTGTTCTGTGTACTAAAGCATATTATCTATTTTAAATAATGCAAGATGACATTCTGAGTTCATTTGCGAGGACAAATGCGTGATAACTTACTGCACTTATTGTTGTTGAAGTGAACTTTGATTTATTTGAGTTTAATTAAACAACTGATCTATCACGTATCGCATTTTAGTGAAGTTTTGCTCACAGTTCACTATTTCATATAAAATTCCCAGACATCTAGTGTGAATTTAAGACGCGGGAAAGCATTTATAAAGGATGAAGGTTGGAACTTGTATGTTGTAATTTCAGAGAAAAAGAAACTGCTATTTATTTCAAAGTCTAAAATCTCCAGTCGGAGTTTGTTACATGAGGGAGGCAGATTTGTCATCACTGACGAAAGATGCAAGTAGAATGAGCTGGAACATTGGGTTCTCATTGTAATATTTTTTGTTTGGATCTGGTGTAGGCTTGGTTGACCTGGTGTAGGTTGGAATTGAACTGAGTCTAAGATAGAGCGGGATTTCTAACATTGTAATTGTGTTGCTTGTTACTAATTTTTTGAATTTAATTGATATTTGAAAAATATTTCCAAGACGAAAGTGACAAACTAACTCGAAAACTTAAACTTTGCAAATTATAAGAAACATACTATTTAAAATTTCGTCCGTGCCTTACATTGTTCGCTGATGCCCAAACATTAAACACGATTATTTTTTGTCTGTTGCACGTAAAAAGCGTTTCTGGGCGTAGACAAGACCTGCTTCTGAGAAACCTCGACCACTTTGTGCAGATGTAGGTTGGTAGAGGACCACCACTGACAATAGAATGGCATGAATAGTTTCTTTTTTGTTCCAATACTTTTACATTCTACTCAAACATTATACTTAGAACTTTTAAGAAATAGTTGCTGCAAAAAGAATTAAAATTCTTCAATAAAATCAAACAAAAATTTTGGAGATAGTTCGAGAAGAGTCGATTTGAGCAGTCATCCAATAAGAAATTAACAGCCTAGCCGAGACAACCAGTTAGTTATAGACGACACTGGCCACGTTTGTCCAATTAATGTTAACATGGTAACGCAATTGATTGATTGATTGATATGTTTATTAATATCCTAATTATGTCAAAACAAATCAAAAATAATAACACTGACTAGCGACAATAATTATCGTTATAACACCGAATGGAAAAAGTTAGAAATTGACGATGTCTGAGATCAGACTTGCAAATCATGGAAACAAGCTTTTCCGAAAAAACGTGTCGTGGGGGCAGACAATCATGTAGCTTATGACCTTGTGTGACCAAGGCTGTCTCAAATAATTTCATGGAGAGATTAGTGCGCCTGGTTTAAATACTGAGGGCATTTGCGCTGGAGCCATCAATTAATCGATAGAAACGATTTACAAGGCGTTGGAAATCTGTGTTTAAATAGTTAGGTAAGCTAACGAACACCAGACTAGCATAATCGATAATACTGCAAATAATTGCCATAAATATTCGAATGAGGTCATGGTTGTCAATTTACTTTCTCAAGGAGCAAATAATAAATAGCCTCTGAGAGCATTTTCTAACAGTGTAGCTAATGTGACAATTCCATTTGAGGGAATTGGAAATCCAAAGACCACATATCTTTATGTTCTCCACCACATCTAAGTCATCCAGCAAAGGTATCTGTTTCTTTGGTCGTATGACCATCTGTTTGCACTTTTGAAGATTTAGAGCCATCCTGTTATACTGGGTCCAGCTATGAATATTGCGTAGTTCAGACAAGACGACCGATTGGTAAACAGGAATGATTATGGTGACGTCATCTGCGAATTTAACAAGAAAACTAACGCTTAGGCTAGGTTTTAAGGTAGAAATGAACAGTATAAAGAGCAGAGGGCCTAACAGTGATCCTTGAGGAATTCCACATGTCTTCGTAAAGAATCTGCTACTGATAAAGTACATTAAATTTTTAAATTAAGCCTCCATAGCCACTTAGAACTGTAAGTTTAAATCTTTCTTGAAGCATGGATGCAAAAAAATATGAATAATTTTAAAGCCTACATTGAAAAATAGTTAATTTTCCTGTGTCCAGACTCTACGGACACCCTGTATATATTAAGGCTGGGCGAGGCATTCACTAATCAAATCGAAGTTAATGCGGATGTTAATAATCGAATCCAAATCGGCCAAATTGGATCGAGTATAATTTAAAATTAATGAGGCTCTAGTAACACATAATCATTTTAGAAGAAAATGAATCAAACAATCATATACAAAGCCATTAGGCATTTTTGGTTGCAGGAAAGTTGAATTTTGGTTGAATTTGTAATAAACATGTTACATATTGAATTTGTATTCAAAATTAAACCAAATTTAATTATTATTCAATAACAGCTAAAGAAGAAAAATATGGTATAAATTTATACGTTTTAAAGGCCAAAACTGATCAATTCAAAATGATTTTTTTCGGTCAAAACATATTTGCAAGATTTTATTAGATATGAAAATGTTAATTTTGCGGATAATTAGCAAGGTTGTAAAGGCAAAACAGTCTAGAATTTTGTTTAAGCTCAAAACTTCGTTGTTATGTCAAAACTGTGAAATTCAACTATTAATCCAAAGGCGTTTAAATAGAAGCCTTTAATTAAATTATTAACGGTTAATGTATCTTTGGGGTGTGTTCACACCCCCGTTAATATTTGAATTGAAACTTTGTATTTGTTATTTAGATAATCCAGCCGAAACTTCATGTAATTTATTGTTAGTCAATAGTTTGCATTAATGGCAATTTCTGGCAATTCTTGAGTAATTTCCGAGATGTAAGCCATGAATATAGGCCTTTTGCCTTTTTGGGGTGTGTATACACCCCAATTCATTTCTTTTAAAACTTGTCAATCAGTTTAATAGTGACTGTTCGGTTTTGTATACTAATGCATTGTTGTTACATTATCAATGTCTCGACTTCAACTACTTTGTAACTCACCAGCTTGGATTGAAGTCAAGGTCAAAACTTAACATATGACACTGAGTCAGCGCATCCTCTGTCACGTGTTTGTTCAAGTCTTGTCTCTGCTCAGTCTTGTCATTAGTTAACGGAACGTCATTTGTTGTAATGAGTGAGAGAAGAGAATTGCCTAGCCAACAGGCTCGCTTACAAGCCCTTTGTATAATAAATTTGGATATTGATAATAGCAATGATGATGATGACACTTCTCTTGATTATGCCATAGAAGAGGACGATGTCGCTGCTGCTCAAATGGTTGATGAGGTGGATGATTCTTTTGCTATTCAGTATGAGGAAATCGGCATTGATGACATTCTTGACAATGAAATGGGATATCACCCAGATGAAGAGGAGAATGACATGACGGACTGTAGCAATTCACAGCAGTTTGTAGCTCCCAATACACGCCAATGGACTACTTCTCATAGTAATAGAGGTAGGCCTCTTCAACGAAATATTTTTGATGCTACTAACCAAGGTTTCAGACGCGGACTTCGCCCTAATTCAAGATCAGAGGCATTTTTGATAATTTTTCATGATATTATTGATCTTGTGGTTATGAATACAAATCGCCATGGAAGAAGAAACTTCAAAACCGTTTGGAAGCATACCACTTCGGAGGAAATACTTGCGTACATTGGATTACATTTACTTGCTGGGGTTTTTAAAGCTCACCATAGAAATGCGCGCGAACTATGGAATAGTCGAGATGGACATTCTCTTTTCCCAGCAACAATGAGCTACAATCGCTTCTCACAACTACGAGTTTCCCTTCGGTTTGATGATCCATTACGACGGGACTCCTCAGACAAACTGGCTCCCATTCGTGATGTTGTGAAAATTTTCAATAATGAACTGAAATATCTATATCAGCCTGGACCTTTCTTGGTAGTTGATGAAATGCTTATAGAATTTCATGGAAGAGTTGGATTTACTCAATATATCCCATCAAAACCCGGCAAATTTGGGATCAAAGTTTATTGGATTGTTGACAATTCAAATACGATGCCCTTGCGTTGTCTTATTTACACAGGAAAATCAACTTTACCTGAATATTCTGTAGAGCAATTTGGCTCTCATGCTTCTGCTTATGTTATGATTCTTGCAAATGACTATCTGAACAAAGGTAGAAATATAACGGTCGACAATTATTTCACAAATGCAAACTTATGTATGCTACTGTGTAATAAGAACACAACACTTTTAGGCACTGTGCGTCATAATAGACGTGAACTGCCCTCTGATGCAAAATCATTGGTGCAAAGGACGAGAAATGATTCAAAGCATTATTATTCTGATGAAATCACACTGTGTTCATTCTGGGATAAAGGCAATAAGCCTGTTCTTCTCTTCTCAACTATGCATGGTGGACAACAAGATACAATTGAAGGTAAGCCTCCTATTGTACAAACTTACAATGAAACCAAAAGTGGCGTCGATAACTTAGACAAGTTGGTTCGTGGTTTCTCTTCAAAACGCAAAACACGACGTTGGCCTTGCAGTGTATTTTTCGTTTTAGTTGATACCGCCATTATTGCTGCCCACAAATTGTGTCTTGCTCGTATTGATGAATTTACTGAAGATCATTACACGTTCAAAAAAGAGTTGGCTTATGAATTGTGTAAGCCTATAGCAGAACGCAGACTTCAAATATGTTCCTTGCGCAAAAGGGTAAAAGATTGCATTTTATCTACTTATCCTGACCTAGAAGTTATGCACTTCGAGCAGGGAAAAAACCGTTGCCATTCAAGGTAGATGTGCTTTTTGTGAAAGATCGAAAGACAGAAAAATTCGAAAGAAATGTGATAAATGTGGAAAATTTGTAGGTCAATTTCATCAATTGCTTATTTGTCCAGAGTGCTCATAAATCATAGTTTCTTGTACTGTATGTAATAAATAGATATACTGTAGAGGGCCTATATGATGCTTTATGTTGTGATATAAAATCCAATACTGTAAAATAAAATATTTTAGATTAGCTCCACATGTTTTTGTTCTAATGTACTTTCATGCATTTCAATAGCAATGCATCATTGAACGTAAAAACAAAGATAAATTTATCACTAAATTTTAAGNTTTTGTTTTGAAGTTGATCAGTCCCGTTTCTTACTAAATCAATATTAATTCTTTCTATGTTTTCAAGCCAATAAGCAAGATCTTCAAAAATTATATTCACACATTTTTCATTCAAATTCTGTTGAGAAATAACGAAATCTTCACAACTATTCAAATCTTCAGATTTATCAAGTTGCTTCAAAAAAATTACACCATCTGTAGAACTTGCTGATTGAAAAACTTGTGAAATATTTTGAGAGGGAGTAGGCTTAGAAGTTGGATTCTTTGCTGGATTAATAAGCTGAGTTTCGGAGTGTGAATCTAAAGAGGCAACATTCTCAAATTTAAATTTTGATGGGAAGATGATGAGGAAGTTCTGAGAACGAATTTGTTTATACTTTCAGAAAGTTTAGAAATATTTTCCTGCTCAATTTTGCGTCATTTTCTTCCCATAGCCCCAGTTTCTTTTCGCTATAAAAAAGAAAAAATGTATAAATTTTGAAGCGACTAAAAAATAGAAAATACTTCTATTTACCTTTTAACTTTAACTTGTATGTAAGAACTATAGTTGGCTGCAAAAAAATGAGACTAGAAAAAAGGCATATTACTTTTGAACTACTGAACGCAACAACTCAAGAAAGGTAAGATTTTANTTATCCCATAAAATAATTGAAGGTACACGAATTTTGCGAAAATGCTTATCAAAATTTGTTTTCAAATATAAGTAAATGTTATATTAATATTGAACGAAGTATTTACTGTTCAGAAAAGTATTAATGCCTTCTTTTTCTTTTAAAGTTATATGTAAGTACAGAGATAGAAGTCAGTCGGTATTGACCACCGAACCGGATCTGGTCGCCCTTTATTTCAATTCACCGCCCAAAACCTGTCTCTGGTCTGGTCATACCGGTCCGCAAATTTAGGCTGGAATTTTCTCAAATCTCAAGCTGCGAAAGCACGTGAAAATTACCATAATTATGATTGTAAACACACTGTAATTTACAAAATTTTCACCTATGTTCATTGTACGGTTGTGCGAAAAAGAGTAGATCACATATGCAATTCATTAACTTGGGCAGGGGTGTAAGTGGTTCACTGAATGTTTACCCAGACCCATTTGGACCCACAGCCGAGCTGACCCAGACCCTATTGGACCCACATCCGAGCTGACCCAGGCCTATTTGACCCAAAGCCGAGATGACCCAAACCCCATTTAAATTTAAATTATGTCCCAGTTTCACAGAAAAAAAGTTTCTGATTAATATATCTAATAAACAAACATGAATAACATTGCAAAACTAATCTATTCTGCTGTTGTAAACATGGGCAACATAAATCTTAGTTGAACAAAATTGAAAGATATACATGTATGTGACAATTATTTATTGGCAATAATTATTTTACAGATACAAGAAATTCAACTTGTACATTATACAGCTTTAATTTGACTCAGACCTAATTCAAAATTATGTTAATAGACCCAGACCAAACTACACAAAAATGTGACCCAATTTGACCCAAACCCAGACCCGATTTGACCCACTTAAGTCACTAAGTTGTCTTTTTTTAATCAATGTAGGTGCATAACGTAATAGTGCTATTGAACATTGAATGTCGAGTGAGTGGTATAAATTCTGTAAATAAGAGCTCTAAGGATCTAAGTATCTAAAAAATACAAAATCATTTTGAATTTTAACTCCCCATTTAACTCTTTCTGTTGGTTAATTGCCAACGCTGCACAACACGGTATCGTCATATCACTTTAAGCACAGCAGGGTTTGCATCATTAGATTTAAAATGATCTATTGACACGCCAATGAGTTCTATGACAATGAGAGCCCCTTCAATTCAGTCTGTTGTAGTAATTGCAGTACCAAAACCAAGTATTAATATGTATTCCTTCAGCTCCAAAATTCTCCAACACAAATCAATCAATGAATTCCAGTGCGTCTTACACCACCTCAAAAGGGATTTAGAAATTCTCAACACCTGCAGCTTCTTGTAGCAGTTTCAGGCGAGAAGTAGCCAAACCTCATTGTGCACTCTGTGTAATGTTTGGTTTGTCTGTCCCACCAAGGGTATCTGCTCTACAATTCCTTTAAAAACAAACTGCATGTTGCGTGCATAAAAACCCCACCACCAACCTGGCTGTTGTCAAGACCTGCTGTAACTTGTCGTCATCCTCAAACTCTTCAGCAGAAATTTCTTATAACGCTTTTTGCATTGCAGTGGCATTTTCAGCCACTAGACAAAACACAAACAACCGATTGTCTTGCAGAAACTGAATTTGTTGTTGAGCAAGCTCTCTGATTTCCATAGTTCTCCATCGCTGAGATTGGATACTCTTCAAGAAAGAAGTGTGCCCTTCCACTCCTAATGAGAAATTCAAGTGATGCTGACAATTCATCATACCTCTGTCTGGAAAAAAATACACATTTTTTCCAGCGCATTGTAGCTTAATCCTTCTAAATAAAAAATTTAACAACAAAGAGAAAATAAAGGAATATAAAAAAACTTGATATTTAGAATGAATGCTATTAACGGTTCTTTATATTCTGATTGTAGGGACAAATATTTGTTGGAAACATGTTTTACCAAAAAACTGAGGATAATACGCTCCTTGTTAATTTTAGCTTAATAGGATGAGGCGTGAAGAAACAAATTACTATAGAAGACAGGTGTTTGTTTGATTGCTGAAATAGTGAAAACATGTTAAAAAATTAGTATAAATAGCTACATTGTAGTGTAAACAGTGATAATATAAATTCTTCGGAATTAGACTTATCTTTTCTTTGTTATGGTTTGCTTTATTAAATAAAACGTCAAGCTAAGCGTTTTGTGGAAAGTAGCGGTCAGGATACCATGGCAAGAACGATTATTTAGATTTAAGTCCCTGACCGCAAAATGCATTTAGGTTATGAATAGGTATAAGATTTTTCACTATTGCGCTTAGCTTGCTATTGATGCGATTTCAATACACATGTAGTAATAAGCTCGATAAAGGCCGAATGGCCAACAGTAGGAGTAAACTTATTATTTTAGATCCAAATTGATGATAACTGACCGATGAGAGACTATTATTTTAAATTATTAAACTTAGGTTAGGCAACTGCTATATTAGATAGTTATTTGTGAATATTTGATTAGTTGATATAGATGGTTTATATTTACAATCAGCAGCTAATGTCAATTCCTTTATCGATTGTGTTATTGCAGTACAACTAGTACACTGTATACTTTACAAATGTTAGAGATTAAGTCGAATTGTGACTGCCTATCAACACCGCACTAAGTAGGGCACACAAACTATCTTGTTGAGATGAGTAATCAGCTAAATGCAATTGGAAGCAGTTTAATGGATGAAATGTTGGCAAAAGGATTGGCGTCGGGCAGATGCCCAAGAACCATGGTTTATTTCGAGTCGTTCATGCCCAAGAACTTGGATTGCCGTTGGTGTCACCTAACTAGTGATGGTTACTATTACTTCTAATATTAGTTATATATTAATATACAACGAGAACAAATTTACAGATTTGTTAGGACTCAAAATGGCTGGAGGATGATTCCACAGTATTTATCCATCAACGTTTTTTTTAGATAAGTGGCAAGCTTCGCTGTTTGAATTGATATTGATTTCCTGTTACAGCCCTTTGGAACTGATGCAGCAAACGCTTGATGGAAATATTTGTCATCTATAGCTCTAAAAGATTAAGAATTTTTAGTAAATACCATTACAATGTTATTTTTTGCTGTTATCAACCACCGATTGACAATTTTATGCAAATTAGTAATTTGCGAAGTGGACTGTTGAATTCGAGAAACTTTATTTGGGTGACAAGGCTTCATATGGGATACGTAGCTATTCTTTCTTTAATTGGATCGTTTGATGACTGTCTTACATAGTTTGCACAAAGAATTGGGAATTCCGTCGTTATTCTTGCCTTTCTCGTCAAAGAACTCGTTGAGCTGACTTACTTTCAACATTTCACCAATGAAATAACTAAAATGTTACACCGTGCATAAAAGCAGACGGCATAGAATAAGTCCTACAGTAATTGACAGCAAAATGTCATACGAAATTATTGATGGTCACAGATTGGGATCAAAATTATAGATATTTGAGAATTTTTTATAAATAAAAATGAGATTTATTTAAGGCGTGACCTATATAAGAAAGGGGTGCAGGTCGAGCTATAATCTGTGCAGATCAATTTACGGTACCGTTAATTTTTAATACATTTATAAATAAGTTTTCCAGATGCACTTTAATTGTTTTCGTAGTAGAATTGGTCCCTTAAATATGATTTGTCTTGTATATTGGTAAGCACAGCTGTGCATAATTAAGTAGAATTTAACTATTCGAAGGATATCTGAATCAATGTTAATTAAAATATTTGCGGATTCGTGTTGTGTGGAACAATAAAATCTCCTATGGTAATATGCAGGTTCAACTCCCCTTTTTAATTGGCTTTCAGCCTGTTAAACAGGGAAATCGCCATAGGGAAAAATAATTTGGTAAGATAAGATAAGAGATTCTATATTCAGGTAAATGTTTACAATTCAATAACTGATAATTTATCTGAATAGCGTCATAAATTACAAAAAAGTAACCAATCTACAAATCAGCATACATTACAAAAAGTAACAATTCTTAAAGGCTATGGATGAATTACTTTGTATTGCTAATTTAATGACGAGTTATCGTATAGTCATTGTTGTAAAATTTAAATACTAACCATGATGTACCTAAAATATATTTTTGCTTAATGAAGATTTTTAAACGCTTTTTAAAAGGTTTCAATTTTTCAATGCTTTTAATTTATTTAGGTAGCAAATTCCAGTTTCGAATTGCAACATTAATGAAAGATTTCTTTAAAACTTTTTCCTTATACTTAACACATGTAAAAATTTTAGATCTTGAATTCTGTTTATGCGCAAATCCCGGGAATTTAATTGAATTATAAGGCGGTAAATTCTTTACTAGTTTGAAAAATGTTAGTAGGGTATTCAAAATGACGAGTTGTTTTGGAAAGATTATTGACCTAGAAATGTAATGTTTAGTTTTCGATGAATTTTTTGCTAAGATATTCAGTGCCCATTTTAATTGAATGTCAAGTTTTCTATAAAGCACATCACTTAAATCAGTAAATAAGATGTTTGCATAATTAAGGTGGCTCATAATAAAATCATGGAAGAATTGAATAATTGCACAAGGTGGTAACTGCTTAACTACTAGTGTCATACTTTTTATACCTATAGCTAGTTTTCTAACTGTTATGTTAATGTGAGTGTTGAACTTTAATTTTGAGTCAATGGTTACTCCTAAGTACTTGAAAGTGTCTACAATAAGTACATTAATATTAATTTTCAAAGTCATTTTGGAAACATCGTAGTTATTTTTATTGGGCTTCTTTAATTATCAATTTATGCATTGAAAAATATTTTGACAATTTGTTGCAATTGAATTCTATTGATTCCACTGCTGAGTGCATTGATGTATTATCGCTGAAGATGCATGTGTCATCATTATAAACACTTAATGAAATGTAATCAGATTTTACAAAAACTTTACTTTTGTATTTGAATATATGCTGCCCACAAAAATATATCCTTTTATCCGAATATTCCAAAAAAACTCAAAATAATGTTTCAAAGCCATGTATTTATTCTAAGTGCATCGATTTAATCGAATTAAAGAAACAGAAATGGAAAAAATACTTATATTCCCAAACACTGGAAAATCACATGGCGTACATGAAATTTATGCAAGGTTGCTATAAGGAAAGCAAGTAATAATTATTTACGTCCCAAATTTTCAAAATCTTTCTTTTATGTGAGGGAAATTTTTTATTTATCACTAGCAGCCTAGCAAGTGGTTTGAATAATAGTGATACAAATACAAAACAAATCACCAAATAACACTAACTGCTAACAGTTACTAAACACTAATTACTAATAGTTATGATACATATTACTGATATGTGCAGGAATGAGAGATTTTTCAAATCTTGATGTATGGCATGGCAATATTCTATCGCGGATATAACGTAAATCATACTCCAGTGACCGATGATTTGGAATTAAGTGATGGAGACAATGATCCCCTTTCAGCATATTTGCAAACAATGTGTCGCACTGAGACTCCCTGCGTGCCTCTAGCGTTTAACATTTGAAGCCAGCGCCTCGTGATACTGCAAGGACGGGTCGATTATACGGAGTGCTCGTTTTTGGATATTCTCGATTTTCCGGCTTCGCAAGTTCGTTAATCCATAGTGCCAGACTGGGGCACAGTATTCAAGAACAGAATGTATAGTTGCAAAATACACGGTGATAAAATGATTACCTGGTAACCCGCTGCGCTTTATGGATTTTAAGAAGAAAAGTCTCTTGGTAGCTTTCTTAAGTATATCCTGGACATGAGTCTTCTATTTTAGATCGTACTGGAATCGGACACCAAGCAGTTTCGCTGAAGCAACTTGCTCAATCTTTTTCCCATCGATGAGTGTTTCATCAGGTGATTGTTGTCCCCATAGAAAACAAATTTATAGCTCTTTGTTTTGGTAACATTGAGCACGGCTTCATTATTCCTGCACCAGGATAGTACCATGTCGGCGATGTTGCAAGACCAAAGATCCCCTTTATTAAAATAGTGCCAAGCAGTTGTGTCATCTACAAACTTCATCTTTAGCTTCTATTCAGATAACAGTGAGTTTACAAATTGTATGAATAGCCACGGGGACTCATCTTAGTACCTATCTTTAAGAAACGATACTGTCCAGTTGATCGTAGATTGTTTACCTATATCAAAAAAACGCTTAATAAGTAACGGATGACTTACAAAGTCAAAGGCTTTTTTCAGGTCAAACAAATATACTCTTATTTAGGAATAGTCTGTGTCAGGCTTTTTAAGCCATGGATATGAAATATAAACCAGGGCTGATGCAGTGGATCTACCAGGAACGACACCATACTGGTACGGGTCCAGCACCTCCAATATACGAGGTTTCAGTTCTTTATCCACAATAATTTCTTTTATTACCTATTACCTTAGATACCGAGCACGCAAGAGCAATTGGACGTAAATCATTAATATGAGTACATACAGGTCCTACCTTAGCTAGAGGTACGACCTCAGCTGCTGCAAAGGGAGTAGCACAGCTATCATGCAGTGAACTATTTATCAGTAAAGATAAGGGATGCGCCATCTCGTAACTTAAATACTTTAGAATCCAGCACTGTATGATTCGCTGTTTTCTGTCAGGAGCAGAAGATTTGAGTGGAGATATTTGACTAATAATCTTAAACACAGAATATTCGTCAGTTTGAATACATGTGTTATTTTGGGGTTCACCAAACACAAAATCATCAGATATACTGGGGTAATGACCTACGCAAAATGTGAGGTCGTTGTTTATCCTATTTGCCAATTCTTCTTGAGACAAACCAGCCAAATTACTACCAAGGACCAATAAGTTACTATCATTGTAATTACATATATTTTTANTTGCTTTCCTCTCTGCGACATTTTTCTGTGTTCCTCCAGTATTCTGCATGCATCACCTTCTGCCTATACCTTGTTTGTCTCTCTAATTCCATCCTATTCTGGTATGCTGTCTTTCCTTCACTCTCAGTTCTTATCTTCCTTAACTCATTAGTGACCTACAGTAAGGTCTTCTTAGGCTGCTCTTCTACGTATTCCTTTAGCCCCAGTGCTTCTGCTTCTACAGTTCTGTCCCTCTCAATCACTGCTAAGTATTTTGACTTCCTCAATCTTATCCCCAATGCTCGCCTTTAAACCATCCCCATCTATACACTTACCTCTAGTCATTTTCACTGCCGCACACTTTCCTAATACAAATTCTAACCTTGAATCTCTGCTTGCATTCTCCAATGTTTCCACTTGCTTCTGCAGCGTCTTCCTTGAAATAGCATACATCTTTAGGTCGTTCATGTACCACAGATGAGCCATTGCTCTACCATTCTTCTCCATCTTATACCTTATGCCTGTCTCCTTCAACTTTTCTGTGATAGGGATTAAGCTAACTACATACAGTAGTGGTGCTAAGCTCTCTCCCTGGAATATGCCTCGCCTAAACTTCAACCTGTGCGTGTCTATCTCAGTCTACTACTTTCCCATCTCCCTCTCTAGAAACTCAACCAATTTCCGTGAAACTCCATTGGTCTNAATTACTACCAAGGACCAATAAGTTACTATCATTGTAATTACATATATTTTTATTGATTTCCACCAGTATCGCAGACTTCTGATTTTAACAACATTCCTCATCTTTCTGAATTCAAAAGGGTTGTTATTGCGAAGGGCTGCTTGACGCTTTGCAATCAGTCGCTTGGCATTATTAGATATCCAAGGTTTATCCCGTACATAGATACGAGATTTAAACAAAGGAAAGCACTCATTAATCCAACTGTCTATGAAGTCAGCAAAAATGTCCCACATGTCCTCAAAGCAAGAAGCTCGTTGGAATAAGGACAACCAATTGACCTTACAAATGGTGTTACCAATTTTCTAAGGCCACTAGGAGTCTTCTCAAGATTTCCACACTATACGTTTAATCACATCAGAACTATATTCCTTGGCCTTAGCTGAAACAGATAATGGAGTTGCATCAGCAAACAACTGCAGATGAGAGACAAATACCTTATCTAATATCTTCTTCCCATGGGTGCGAAACTTAACCATTTGACTGAGCTGAAATTCTCGTGTTAAAGAGCCATTGTTCAAATCGTTAAAATCGCCGCCAATAATTACCGCATAATTAGGTAACTTTAGTTCAATGTCGGGGAAAACCGATCGCACATAGATTTTCATATACCCATTATCTTTTGTCCAATAAGGATGATAGATTACGCATATAACAAATCCGTTAATGCCACGAGGTGAATTAGGTGGTGACATGATGATCCATAAAGATTCAAATGGGAAGTGGGCTATCTCATTAGGTAAAATAGGCTTATACGACGAATCTGAATTTCTACGCCTCCGCCATATTTAGCATTACTTTCAGTAGTTCTATCAACTCTTTCAATTACATAACCCGGTAGCGATACCTAGTAATCAGCAATCAAATACGATAAATTGTTTTCGACCAAAAAATACCAAATCAGGCTTATCGACATTAATGATAGAGGTAAGTTCGTCGATTTTGTATTTAAGTGACTGAACGTTGCTAAGGAATAAACTAGGACAAAACATTTACTAGGTTGCTTCGTAGGTAGTCATTGATCCAATCGCACAAATTGGCCGTCCAGTAACAATGGCAAGTTTCGAATTTTGATCTTAGAGCGGTCAATTCCGTCATCGTCTATCATTTTTAATGTCGATTTAACAAAGCTCTCTCAATCACTCTGTTATTGGGATTCAACTCAGCCTTGACAAACACTTTGAAATCATTAAAATTCTTTAGCATGTTAGTCTTTGACAGAAAACAACTCTAAGACCATAACGTACCTACATCGACAATTACAGGCCGGATGATACTGTCATTCCGTTTTCCTATTAGAAAAACCTCTTTAATATTAGCAGCGTTTTCGCCCAAAAAGTCCAATACTCGTAATACCATTTCTTTATCAATCGTGATACCATTGTCAGACGTAGATTCTGGAATGCCGCTCATTACTATCCGCGAAATATAATTATTATTGGACTTACGATTTACGTTTTTCTGATACGACTGTTTGAATTCCTCCATCCACGTCGTTTGTTTAGCATCCAATTTGCGAATTTGTTCGGCAGTATTCTGGTAAATAGCATCCAATTGTTCAACATATGCCTTGGTTGATGTTCCCCCATCTCCACTACTGCTGTATCGATCCTTCTTGCCGCTATCCACACACTGTGTACAACACATTGCATAGCGATGTGGAATTTTCAGTGTTTACCACAATCCGGTCAACTTGTAGCAACAAAAATGCTTTGAAAATCTTTCATCCCAAAATAATAAATGGGAAAAATAGAAAAATCGTACTATAATAAGATAAATCCATTTCAAATAAAAATGAAAGCCTTTTAATGAAGTGTAGGAAACTACAACGGTATAAATGTACTTTTTTCTCTTTCTCCTTTCGTTTTGCAACTAAATAATTTCTTCTATTACCTATTACCTTAGATACCGAGCACGTAAGAACAATTGGAGTACATACAGGTCCTACCTTAGCTAGAGGTACGACCACAAAGTCGATACATTGTTTAAAAAATTAAGCAGACCCTCTGTAATACCAACTTGGCTCCTAACACTAACGGCCAACTTAATAGCTGAGCCAATGTGTTACATCTTGAATGCATGAATAAGACATTCCTTTTTTTACATACGAATTAAATATTAAGCCACTACTCAAAAAGGGCATCCCGAAGAATACTTAAATTATAGACCTATTTCAATCACCTCTCCAATTAGCAAAACAAGTGAACGAATTAATTTTCCCCCAGGGTCTCTTAATTTTGAGTATTTAAATAAACTATTTGTCGGATTTTATACAATATGCATATGATACAATATGTAATTTTAATAAGGGAAATGATCTAAATTCAATAAGTTAACAAGTGAAAATGCACCGTAAACAACAATTCTAGCTTCAAATGCCTGCATACGCTTAATAAATTGATTTGCATAGATATATCTGAAGAAAAGTGCAGAACCTAAATGTATCAGTTATTTGTAATAACATTTGCGGAAAAACCCGCCTTTAACGGCATGTTAACGTAAAACACCATTTGTTAACGGTGTTGTTAACGTATTGAATTTGGATCACTTCCCTAAATCTTCCGAAAAAGCCATTTAAACGCTCGAAGCAAACTGGGCTTCTCTTGCTAAATATTTAGCTTCTATAAAACTAAGAGTAATTCTGTATTTTTAAATAAAAAACTAAATTACTGATACTTTAAAATACAAACTTAATTTCAACAGCATTCAAATAAAACGTCAGAATTATTTTTGACAGAAATCTAAATTTTGAAGAGCACCTAAATGATGTTATTAGAAAAATGGCCATATCGATTAAAGCAATTAACTTAATTTCTCCAAAACTTCCAAATAAAGCAAAAATTCAATTAATTCATACCCTAGTATTAAGTCTTCAGGCAAAAATAGCTAAAAAAAAAATAAAAAAAATCAAAAACGCATTTATTGAACCAGTTAGGTAGAAGAAGCGAATAATGAAAAAGTCATTTCTTAACTAAATATATGGAATGAATTAAGTATTAAAAAATACTTTTCCATCTTTAATTTAAGTAATAGAAACTAACATCGCCATAATTCAAATTTATCATTATTTGTAAATATTCTTGCTTTGTTTATATTTTTCTTGGTGCTTTCAGAATTGCTATAAGTATTCTTTATTCAAATAATTTCTGAATATAGATTTTTTCTTCGAAAATAAAGTGATGCCCTGGGTACATTAAATATTTTACAGTCATGTTCTGATAATTGCCTTCATTGATAAAATTATAGTACTTGGGTACACTGATTAAAAAAATTCTTGTTTCTAAGAAAAATATATTGAAATTTTATGAAATTATTTGGAAAGAAATCACTTAATGATGTACACCAAGTAGGCATTTTTTGTGATAGTGGNGGGCTTTAGCCCCCAATATCACACAGGACCGGTCTAGTGGGCGCTCCATTTAATATTTAGAGCACATTGAAATTTATATAATTCCATGAACTCGGACAAGAAAATTCATTCAGTTACTTCATTTGCAACTGTACAGCAGTTTATAAATGAAATTGCTGGTGCTAAGATAATGTATCCTTAGATTCATTAGTTAATCAAGTTATACTTAACATTGCTACTCACAACTTGTACTGGTGAATGCTCACTTTCATCTTTACGCTACATCAAAAGTTATCTAAGGGCTACTATGGGCCAGGTTCACCTAAGCAATTTGATGATATTGAAAATTTATCAAGATCTATTGTATATGCTAAAACATGAAGATGTACCAAAATTTTTATTAATAATGAGGACCCATTGCTTATTTTGGTAATAAAGATGGATTTTCATTGTTTATTCATATTGTTTTTTGTCATTCATTTTGAAATTTGTGTTTCGATTTCATAGTTACGCAGTTTTTTTATTTTGTATGTACTCATTTTGATTGCTTCTTGCTTACTTAAATGTTTGACATGTGAACTTTGTGTTAGCAGCCAGTGGTTTAAAACATCAGTAGCCGTTATACCAGTGGCTTAAGTAACCGATCGACAAAATCATAACATGAAATAATAATCACCTCATGTCATTTAAGTTTTGAGTTGATCACCCTCAATAAAAAATCTATTCCGCCTCCACTGATCGGCCACATTNTAAAATTATAGTACTTGGGTACACTGATTAAAAAAATTCTTGTTTCTAAGAAAAATATATTGAAATTTTATGAAATTATTTGGAAAGAAATCACTTAATGATGTACACCAAGTAGGCATTTTTTGTGATAGTGGCAGTGCAAGATTTTACCAGTGTTGTACAAATTCCATGCTCACAATCTCAAAGCAGGCACACAATTTCATGTATGAAAATCATTTATATGAAAATGTGACAAAATTTCCTTGTATACATGTGTTAACAATTTGCAAATAAATAAGGATTTTGCTGAAATGTACAAATATATTTTTGAATAAATAAAAATAATATCTAAAAATAAATTGTTGCAACTTTCATAAAAAGAAATTGATTTACTAAACAAATAGATTTTTGTAACGTAAGCACAAGTTGTTAACATACGTATCGTTTGAATGGAATTAATGTAATATACTTATACAATGTCATACAAGCAGTGCAGTGTAGTGTATAACTTTATCTAAATTTTTTGATACAGTTTGATGTGTTGTCAATGAATTGACCGTTTAAGTATGCATGTACAATAGCACACTTAAATGTTTTCTCGTTGCTTCAAGGTATTATATTTGAACATTTACCTATAGGCATAACGGGATTAGGATACGGGACCTGACAAACCTATTGGCCTATTTTTACGGGTATGGGCTACGGACCGGGCACGGGTCCTCCCTAGGTGATGTCATAGTAAAAACTCTTAATTTTAAATGTAATTTAATCAAAATTCCGAGCTTTTATTAAAATTTTTTAAATGTTAGAACATGAATCTTCAAACCAATCTCTCACATTTTACAATAATATAAACATAAAGGACAAAATATTCGTTTAAACTAACATTTGCTAAATCTGGGTTAAGAAGTGTTTTGGAAAATGAAAATGAAAAATTTACGCATTACACAAGGCGTTTAAATGCCGTAAACGTGTTTCTAAATTTGCAGAAAACCAATGCCAGATTCCAGGTTAAGTTCGAAACAATTAATAGTGGTTCTTGTATTACGAATGCAATGAATTATTTAGGAATTCAAATTAAAAATTTAATATATTAAATTGCAAGCGATATAAGACGTTAGTTTAACCGACAACTTTTTAGTCGGAGGTAAATGCTTTCCCTATTTTATTTCAGTAAAACTACATTAACGTTGCCTTCTTTATACAAAAGAGGTACAAAAATGGAAACAATTAGAACAAATAGTGTACGATATGATCACATTAAACAATCACAATAAAAAGCATTGCTACAACTAAAAATAAAAGTGCCCTATTAAATATTTCGATTTTTATGGAAACGCTCTGACCGACGAAGACGACTAGCAATAATGTTTTCCTTGGCCACTTCCGTCCTAAAAGTATCAATTATATTAATTGTATATAAGTAAACACTTCATCATTCAATTGCGAATACTTCCATATAAAGAATGTTTGAATTTCTATTTTAATTTTACTAACAGTCTTAACATTTTACAACTGGTTTCCCTTGAAGAATATTAAATTGCTGGATCTCTTCGGATTTTGAAATAACCAGGCCATGAAATTTTCGTTGTTAATGATGTCATAGCAAATTCAACAACCGGCATAATCCTTTCCTGCGAGATATTAGATAGCATACATACACGTACAGTACTTGCAATTCTGCTTTTTACGTAAATATAGTTCTGACAACGTTTGCAAATGTCATTCATCACAAAATTGTATTTTACAAGCAAACGGCGATATTTGTGTAAATTTTCACAAATGTGTACTTAGTTTCAGAAATATTGACACCTCAATAACGAAGATTTCTAAAATCTGTTGGACCTTTATCAATGACAAATCTTTGTTGCAAAGTTTTCTCATTTTTTCTTATATTTTTTCAAACATTTCGATATTTTAGATTTTACAGTTAATCCTTTAATTCATTATGTACGATATCATAACTAAAAAAATTCTGTTTTGAAATTAAGCTATTAATTATTAAAAGAATATGTTAAACAATAAAACTCTTTGTTATATTTATTTATTTTTACCATGACAACATGAAATCTTTTAAAATGTTGCCATATTGACTGATTGTCATCAAGCTAGATAAGATAAATTATTTATATGATGCTTAACAACAATATGAGAATAGTGATGGTTTCAATGATGTACTCGATCAAGGAATACATATTGGTGTATCTGGAACAATTAAATACATTAAAAAACAAAATGAAAACAAATTGTGTTGGGCTTAGAATTAGTGTTTTAGAATTTATAACAAGACAGACGCTATGTTCAAGTGTTAGCTTCTCAGTGGCGGCCATAACGCTAAAAGGCGCAGCCGCATATATTGAAGTAAAGTTTATATTGTGCATAATATTCACCACATTTCTCATAATTTATCTGAACTTACACACCCTCAATAAAAGTCACTATTCATTATAAAAACACTATAGTCAAAACAAAAGTTCAACTTACGGCCGCTAAAAATCGTGAAAGAAAATTGAAGCTGTAAAACCCTACTTAGAATCTCAATGAAAGTAACCTTATTTCTTGCTTGCCTGAAATAAAATTATTTTCATATATTATGTAAGATTGATTATCACGTTTATTGAAAAATAGAACAGCATAGAATACAAACTTAAAAAAAATGGACATGCATCGCCAATTTAAATCAATTTCATACAATAAGCATTTGAATAAAAGAAGAACAATTGAACTACCCATGTCATGGGGTTACCAATTCCTCCGTTCACACCTGATGCCTGTTATCACATCCATGTTTAACCTCTTTCCTAGCCGTTTCAAGATCGTCACCTTACTACTATTGCTGAAGAAACCCACTATTGACTCCTCAGTTGCTTCTGACTACCACCCATTTCATTTTTACCTTACTTGTCTAAAGTCAGCACATACACCACAACAATCTTAATGACGAATGGCAATTAGCCTCCAAATAGGACACTCGACCGAACTAGCATTATTAGCTGTCCAAGACAAATTATGGTGTGATCGTGAGGGTGGCCCCGTGTCACTGATAGTTCTGATTGACTTATCAGCTGCCTTTGACACAGTCAACCACGATGTTCTGATTTCCAGTCTTCACAATTCATTCACCATTTCTGGTCTTGCACTTCAATGGCTCCGCTCGTACCTCTTTGATCGCAGCTCTTATGTTCTATGGGATGGCCAGCGCTCTCAGCCTTTTGCCAACTCATGCGGCGTATCTCAAGACTCAGTTTTTGGACCTCTCCTCTCTTCCTCTTACATCTCTTCACTTTCAGCTATTCACATGGACTTCGATGTATTTCAACCTGGGTGTCATTACTGACTCTGATTTATCCTTCCGACTTCACATTTCACGCATTGTCAAGTCTTGCTTCGCCATTCTAGGCAATCTCTGGAAGTTCCGAGCTTGGCTTACATTTGATTTTGCCAAGGCTCTTGTTATCTCCAGCATTGACTTTTCCAATTTTCTTTTCTCATGCCTTGATTATATCCTTTTCCCTCTCTACAGAGAGTACAAAACTGTGCTCCCGGTTTCTATATGCCCAGCACGGCCGTGCACCCACTTACAGTCTTATTCAAAGCCTCCGTTGACTCAGTCTATTATCAAATCCGCTATAAACTATTCATGATGGTTCATAACTGTTCGTCTCATTACCTATCTCTTTTGATCCAACCGTCGTCTTCCCTACTCGACCCACACATTCGTCTTATTACCTCTAAACATCCTGTTCGCAAAGTTGGTCGTGCCTTTCGTATTATCACACCTAATCAATGGAACTCTCTCCCTGGGCAGTTACACTCCATTAGCGACGGGATACTTTTCCGTAAGAACCTAAAAACGTTTCTTTTTGACAATTGACGTTTGTAATGTCGGCGCTCTGTAATAGGGCGCCTTTAGAAATAAATATATTAATTATTATTATTATAATTAAAATGACACTGAATACACTTTCGTGAAGTATTATAATGGCGTTCAATACTATTACAGTTATTAAGCAAAATTTTTTTGAAAACGACTGATTTTTTTGGTATATATGAAGCAGATTAAGCAGTAAGTTAAATCCATACTAAATTTTCAGAATAATCTGATTTCTTGAGTATTTTTTGATAAAAAACTTTTTAGGGGCTCACCCTTTCGAAAACTTAGATTGCTTAGCGAATAATTCCACCTAGGTTTACTCGTTTCTACATTAAATTTTAAATTTTGATAATGCTATCCATTGTATTTTAGAATAGATTTAGTTCGATAATCTTAAAATGAACCATTGTAGTGCAAGGATAGTGCAGGGCGCGTTGATTAATCCTACAATTTTGAACTGGTCTTTGCGTTAAATAACTTCCAGATGTAAAATGTAATTATGAAGAGAATAAAAGTGGTCCGAAGTCGATCCGAGCATTATTTTCTGCACAATCAACTTTTTATTAATGTTCTTGTTGGCCGTAAGCATTAGTAAAGTAATGCCCATGTTCCACAGCTTATGACTAGCATTGATGACCCCCCTTTGCAATAGCAGGCTCATAAATGCGTTCAACCAGGGCTGCGTGTTGTGCACTTGACACAGTGTGAGCTTGTCTGGTTTACTGCTACTAACTGTTTCAGCCGCTAAAATAGTCTAAAATTATATCCACTCCCAGCTTTCTTTATAAATTTAAGACTGAACTACTCGTAGCAAACAAATGTGTTATGGTGATGTTGATTTGGCGGGAAGAAAATGCTGTTAATGGTTAAACATCTCTGCCAATCAGTGGGAACGTGTTCCATTCCATAGCTTTTAATACAATACCCTGTGTTTCGAATCACTGTTATATTACCTCTATTTAATTGCTCTTTTGCATCCGAAAAGTGATAACACGCATCAGTTCGAATTAGTTAACGCTAAACAACTTCTGAATCATTTAATTCCTTCAAAAACCTCTGATTTCTTAAATGAACTTAATTGATTGATAGATTATTGGCATGAAAACAAAATGCCATTTTAATAATTTTTCATCAATAATCTTTGTGAGGGGGGGCCAACTAACCTGAGCAGCCACTTCCCTATAAATCTTGTTGAATGGTATTATTTCATCATTTTTCTTAATCTGCTGATGAGAGAACATGTCGAAGAAACGTCAGTTGACGCTTGGTGCATTTACCTTTACTAAAACCATCAAGCATCGTGATAAAGAATATTTGTGTGGCATACCAACAACTTATGAAGAGACAAAACCATTTAAATGTTCTCATTTTACTGACATGTTTCAAAAAAAGCAAGGCTTAGCTGTTCATGTTCTTTGCAAACACCCGCAGGAGCAACACAGCCTTCATTTTCGAAATCTATTGTTGGCGAATATAACATTGGAGAGCCACCTGCTAAAAAGAGAGCAACCGAAAACATGAACGTCACCAATCAAGCTGATGTCAAGGTAATCGAGATTGAGGATGATAGAGACAAGCGTAAAACCACAGCGAGAAGAGGCAGGGACGTTGAGGCTGGTGAACATTACGAAACTGTTGCTGCGAAATATCGTGTTGACAGATCGGTCGTCCTAAAATGGTTAAGCTAAGGACAAAATTTTTAAATCAGCAGCTTCAGAATACAAGAACTATCTTAAAATTCGTCCATCAAGAAAGTATATCGACCTTTATAACAAACTTTTCAAACGATTCAAAGAGGCGAGGAGTAAAGATCGCCGAGATGATTTTAATTGGTTATGGTCGAAAGCACGAATCCTTTACCGTGAATTAACAGGAGATCCAAATGTGATTATAATAAAGCTTGTTATCGCAACATTCATAAAGAAATTCAAGATTCGGATGTGAATATTTGATAAGATCCGGAAAACGTATCCATTATGATGCAAAGTGGGGTTATTTTAAGCCAATGAATCGATTTAATGCTGACCAACGCCTTTTACTATCAATTTGAAGGAAACATACCATCATTACGAGGAAGGACAAGATCAAAATAAATCGAAAGTTTGGATCTCATAACCTGGGAGTGACCTGGACAAGCGCCAATGTACTTTGCAAATATGTTGCCGACCGGAAACAACCTAAGCTTGCGATTATCTTCAGAGGCCTTGTTAAGAGAATAACCAGCGAGGAAAAGAATGCATGGCATAAAAACGTAGATGTTTATTTTCAATCGAATGCCTGGGCCGATACTCAAAGATGCGATAAATGATCTTGACCATTTCGCCCTATTTTGTGATAATTTGACAGCGCAGGTTAGCAGTGAATTCAACGAGTGTTTCTGATCAATTTGGGGTTTGTTGGTACGGGCTCCCGAATGCAACGGATTTGTGGCAATCGGTTGATGCGGGATATGCAAAATTGCTTAAACGTCTCGTAAACCAAAAATTTCATGCTTAGCTTGATTCTGATGAAAAAGCTGATCGCTGGTATGGCAATGTTGATTCTTTCAATGCCAAGGAGCGCCGTATTCCCCACCCACTGGGCAAGTGACGCATATGACCAGTTCGTTTCACCAGATTATGATGCATTTCGTTAGAGACTTTGGGAGAAAACTGGCTGTTAAATTACGGATGATGGTTCTGACGACAGCAAGATTCAACCTGAAGGCTGTCAAACTATAAAGCTCCCATCTCAAACTAAGTTGACAATGATCCAATGGCAGAGGACCATTCTGAGCAGGTTCAAGATGAAGAAAACCCACGAGCTGAAGCACCTGTCCTAGAGGATAATATTTCTGACCATTTTTTGAATCACCAGCTAGTTGGACGAAATGTCAAAGCCTCGAATGAAAATGGGTGGTTTGTTGGAGAAATTGTCTATTTCAACAATAAACTTCTGATTACGTTTGTGAAGATGACTTTAACGAATTAGACTTGATTTTACTGTAAACTATTTCTTTTATCGAAGCATTTTAGTACAATATTGTAGAATTTACTGATATATTCTATGTTTTATGTGTCTTGAGGTTCTTGGTTTTATGTTTCAATACTAGGTTTATCTTCTTCATCTTCTTACAGTTCATCTTTTTTACACATTGGTTTATTTTTGTGCAGCTCAGAAAAAGGATATTTTTCACAGGAACTTTCGAATTTTTTTCATTTCATTCTGAGCATTAAGTACGTATGCAACACGAAAAGCCTTTTGTTTGATTCTCTTACGTTTAGTATTTTAAACTTTTGGAACTGTAAATAAGTATCTTTTGTTACTATTCATCGAAAAAATCAAAACAAAAAAACTACTTTTTAAATACTTTCAGCGTCACTACTGTTCTTAAATTGTTCTTATTTTTTGGCATTTTTGAGTCTCATTGTTCTTATAAAAAAAGTGCATTGCAAAGGTGACTCCACTGCTAGAAAAGAGCTGTGAAGCACAGGGCTTAGTTTACTAATGCCGAAGACTACTTTCTTAGTTAGTCTTAATAATGACTCATTCGGCTAGCTGAGACATTATGTAGTTATTTTTATGTTCATGTATCTAAAACTTTTCTAATTGCCATTTGAATTGAAATATATTGAAAAAATTAAATATTCACTGGCAGTCATTATAGTAAACTTTGGATTACATAACAACAGGCTTTCCGTTCATTGTATTGAGAATACAATAATTGTCAATAATATTGTTGCAATAATTGTATTGTTCAGCGAAAAATTATTGCAATCATTTATTGTTGAAGAAAAAATATTGACAATTATTGTAACGTGTCGTCTTGTAGTAGCTTATTCCCGCCCAGTGTTTAGCTTTACTCAAAAGAAAAAAACTGCTTACCTCATCAAATCAAAGCACGAGACAAATCAAAGCCCTCCTCACTAATCCTTCAAAACCATGGGCAATTAAGGATGCGCGCAAACGATGCGACATTCGTTGCTAAACCAATTAAAGCAAGCATAGTGATAGGATAATTTTGAAATAATTTGAATTCCTCCAATGGGGCTTCTTATCTTAATTGGTTTCACAACTGAGTAAACAAATCAGCAATTGCTCAAATAATTGCTGAATGTTGAACGCAGATGGCGTTACGCAAATTTAATGTCACATATCCATACGATGCATCCCAATTACAAATCTGAAATGCATATATACCTGGCTTCAATGGACTATTGCAGAGAGTCGTGAATTTTCCTTTTGTGAAAAGCAATTGGTTAAGAAATACACCAATTTGAAGCCTATATCAGTCGAGTTGTTGATAAAGTATATGAATTTGGTCACACAGGAAACGGAGAAGAAAATAGCAAACGATTTGGCAAGCAAATTTGGGCTTATGTTTGATGGCTGGTCGGAAGGAACTACGCATTATGTAGCAGTATATGCTTGTTATGCGAAAAATAACACGTTTTGTTGCCCACTGTTTTCATTTTCGCCTCTGCAGGACGAAGCCGATCTTGGTTCGAATAGTCACATAGAATCGCTGGTAAGCATGCTGCATGACATTTTCAATGCTAGCCTCGCTCAAGTGATCTATCTGGTAGGTGCAGGCTTTGGCAACATATCTATATCACCAATATTTTTCTTACAGTATATCGCATTGCTATCGCCAAAATTTTACCTTGAAGGCCCTTCAAGGAAGGTTACCCTTAAATGAAGAGTACTGCACTACTGCATGTACTGCGTAGCAAGATTGCTGTTAAAACAGCCAAGAATTCTGAATATGAAATTTCAAAAATTAATAGCTAATTGTAGAAATTATTAAATTTATTGAAAAATAAGTTTCGATTTGCAATGTTGATATCGTCAAAGCCTGTAGGTAGGTGACAATTGTTCGATGAATAAACCCATTGCAGATAAGCAGAATCTCCCTCTTGTAGGTTGTGCGAGCCATCGATTAAATATAGAAGTCGTCAAACTTTTGAGCAATTGGAAACACTAGTCGACAAGCAAGTCAAATAAAATAGTTCTGAACAAGATCTGCTTAACCCGTCGTGGCTCAGGGGGTCATGCGCACATACCTTGAGTACACCAAACCTCAAAACAAAAAAAAACTGAAAAATTTCCAAAATTAGCAAAAATTTGAATATTTCTTTTTTAGATTACATAAAGAATATCGAACATTATTTTCAACCATTATCAAAAATGAAAAAAAACTTGTAGTCATTTGACCAATGGCAATATATAAAATTCTGCAGAAAATGAGGAAATTACACTAACACCTAACAGTTACTTAGCCAACCATTTAAATCGAAAACTTAAGCACATCTAGCAAATCATATGGAGATAGACAATTAAGTAAATGGTTGAAGGACAGTCGATTTTTAGATTGGTTGCTCGCTCTACACCAAAGCATCTTGGGCATGTGGTGCTTTCTCTTCTCTCAAGCAAGATAGATTAAATTAAGAATATGTAAGCAAATATATGAATTTGCGTGTAGCACTGCTGAGCAAGATGGGTTATGTATACCACGGCAGTCAAAACGTTCAGCATTCCGGCCAAATTCTCCAAATTATTTCCCAATTGAGTATTATCATGCGTCTTTTTTGCTAACATATCTAGACGGTCTTTTCATTCAAAATGCGTTTTGTTGATTATCCAATTTCTGATAATTTCTGACGTAATTAAAAATAACACAGCATCTTTAAATACAATTCAACAAATGAGCGAATTGTTTAGCGTTCTCCAGTCATCAGCAGAAGTGAAGATGAGAAAGCACGCCAAACACCAAGATATTGATGGAAGTCTTCCAGAAATTGTGAAACTTAAGAAATATACAAACATTTCCTGCCACATCAGTAACTTCCCAGTGAAGTATTTCAAAGTTGCATCTAATAAAGAACGATCTGCGGACAACTATGAGTGACGTCAGATGGTCTCGCTAATGGTATCATCAATTCCCAAACACAAAATAGATGCGTTCAGTCAAGAGAAGAATTAAATTTGTATAAAACGTGTGTTTTATGTTGCTCATAAAAAAAATTTAAAAAAATTAGGTGCATGAATTATTTTAATAATTAGCTGGATCTTTTTTGAGCCACTATGAAAAAATTCTAGCCACGACGCTGTATTACATGAGAAAATCACCAAGATTTATGGAATTTGTTGCGACCATTGGCCTCCGAAAACTACAATGCGTACAGGAAAATGCATTCCACAAACTAAACATGTTTCAAGCTCAAAACTATGTCTACGTAATCTAGAGAAACAAGGAACTCACATCCTGATTCTTAAGTGATCTCCTTACATTTTTTCGCTTTCCATTTCGATGCATTTTCCTATCTTCTAGCAAACGAACTGGATCTGTTTTCGAATGGTAAATATTTCTCTCTAACGACAATATTTTTATTGAAGTTTATTACAAAACTTAGCATCTTAAGAATCCATTTCATATTAAGGTTAGTTTACTTTACTAATTTCAATAAACATTGCCTTATGAATTGTAATCTATTCTGAGGTACACGGAATCACTTTTGATTTTGCCATATGGTATAGTTATGAACTATTACTAAATGTATATTTTTCAACACATTCATGTTGGATTTCGTTTCTAGTTACTTTACTAACATTTAGGAATTAAATTCAGGGAGTGAATTGGAAGTGTTCTTCATTATCTAACAATATGATTAAAATGATGAGAATCAATTTGATTATCTTTTGCAAAATAGTAGATTCTGTCTGATCACTCCTTTGTTCACTTCAGCCTGTTTGTCAACTATTACCCCATCTACTTGTCCTGCCACTCCTCAATACGCTCAATCTAACAGTGACTTTGTTTCTCTTAATGTTGCTCTCTCTTCCTCATTCCCCATTTTTAATGACTCTTTCTCTGCTGATGACTGGTACACCTTCCTTCAAGTTATTTCATCCTTTGTTCCCCGTCGTCGGAAAAAACGTATTTCTCTCCCTTTTTACTTCTCATCTCTTACTGTACACTCTCTGAATAAACTTGAATCTTTCAAACGCAGTTACGGTCCTTCTGCCTCTTCGAAGCTTTCTTCTCTCACAGAAGACGTCATCAACTTCATGGAACTCGACAAAATCTCTGTGCTGTCCAGCTTTTCGTCTGGATCTCTTCCAGACTCTTTCTCTTTTTTGAGTTCCTTGCATTCCAAACCTGAACTCCCCAGCTTGAATTGGAACCATTTTTCTGCCCACTCGGATCTGGAGAAGGCTGACCTTTTCAATGCCTATTTTGCCTCGAATTTCTCTGATCCTCTCTCGCTCTGCCCTGGTCACCTGCCACCTCCCCACTGATTCGCCTATGTGACATCGTCTTCAACGCCCATGATATTTCCCTCATGCTTAAGTCGTGCAAGTTGTCTGGTCCCTGCTATCCTGGCGGCATCCCATCCTTTGTCATTCACGAAACTTCCTCAACTCTTTCCATCCATTTAAAGCATCTCTTCTCTTACATTTGTTCCTCTAAGCGTTTTCCGCCTTGCTGGAAAACATCTTGGATCTCTCCACTGCTAAAATCCAATCAGCTTCTCTCCTCTCAAGTCACTACTTATCGTTCTATAGCTATTCTTTCTCGGCTGTCAATCATCTTTGAGCGCCTTCTCTTTCATTATGTTTCCCCTAAAGTTCGTCACCTCATCTCTTCTCAGCATGATAACCTTCCAGGTCGTTCTACCATCACTACCTTGCTCAATTTGATTGAAAACTGCTATTTCCACTCTGATCGTAATAATCCTGGTTGCATTATCTTTCTTGACATTTCTAAAGCTTTTGATCGACTCCCACATTCTATTCTTCTTGACAAACTACGTTTATTTGACTTTGATGCTGATTTCATCGAACTCTTCCAGTCTTACCTCTCCAATCGTCGTCAGTGTGTTAAAATCAACTCGGCTATTTCCTCTCCTGCTTTTGTGTCTAGTGGTGCTCCTCAAGGTTCTGTGTTTGCTGTTCTCTTCTTCCTCATTGCTATCAATTAACTTCCTCAACCTGTCCTCAACTCATCCTCAACTGTACGTTTATGACACTGCGATTTTCAACTTTGGTAGTTCTTTTGCCTCCAATATTGCCTCTGATCTTGAACTTTTGGCCAATTGGTCTTCCGTTAACCATCTTTATTTTAGTCTAACCAAGACATGTGGTATTACCTTTTCTGTATCTTCCTCTTCCTGTGAATTTTTCTCCTCATCATACTCATCATGGAGTTCAAATTGCTGCTAACTTTAATTGGTCTGGTCCTTTCGCCTCCGCAAAGCTAATTCCTCACTCTTTGCCCTATTCCGCAATGTTCCCTTTAATTCCACAGCTGCTGTGAAACTCTCTTTGTTCAAGTCCATTCCTCGCGCCATTCTTCTCCCTGTTGGTGGCCTTCTCGTTCCTTGTTCCACTCTATGGAACGTTTCTAGAAGCGTGCCTTCAAATGGATCTCTTCCTTGCCATACAAATATGCTCTTCTCAAATTCTCCACTCTCCCGCTGTCACTCTACTTCCATGCCTGTGATCTTCTGTTCAATCGCTTGCTCACTCTTGATCATTTTGATTTCATTACGTTCTCTAATTCCCCGATCTACTCGCTCTGATGATGTTGTCACTTTCTCCATTCATCGTCCCAAGAAACATCGCACCCTTCACTCGTTTTTCAATCGTGCTTGTACTGCTGCTAATTACATCTTGACTCTCAAGCCTCCAACATCCATTGATTTTTTTCCCCGCCGACGAGGTTCTAGAAATCTTTGATGTCTTTCCTGTTTGCTGAGCCCTTCTCCAACTTCACCTACTTTTCCATCTACTCCTATTTCATCTCCTGTGACTGTCCTCGCTGTCGTAAAACTTGACTATGCCTTCAGCGACTAAATAAAGTCATTCATTATTATTATTATTATTATTTACAAAGACAGTGTGAGTTACTTAATACATAAAAAGACGCGAGGTTTACGAAGACTTGAAAGTACAATATATATGATTTGATTGACGCATTTAGTTTTATTTTTTTTTCGAAATTGTAATGAACATTTTCTAAATTTTGTTGGTTTGGGAATGATTCGTTCCCTACAGCACTAACAAATGCTATTGATTGGAAATTTTTAGAGTGTGCCATCATAAAACACCTGTTCGTTTTCAGTGCTCCTTTTTTATATATGATGAATTTTATGTGAAACCCTGTTTACTTTAGCGTGGTTTATCATTTTTTTGGAAAATCGATAGATCAACCTGATAACCTGCTCACCCAGTACCATTTTGATTTGTGCTCAGCCAGCCACCAACTTCCTCTAATCAGTAGCACACCACTTCATGATATGTGGTAGACTCAGGAGGAGAATCTATTAGAAATCTTATTTGGATCTTTTTCAATGATAGAGAGAGAAAATTTATTACAACTTGCAATCCTTTGGTTGGATAATAGTGAAAAGGGATAAAAACAGATACAATACATGAAAAAGTTTACTTATAATTCATTATGAAGGAACTTTGGATTTCGTCATATGCGAATGATTCCTGCTTTCACGCTGTTTTCGAGAGAACTTCGAAGCGTCTTGGTTCACATAAGTCGTATTCTAGTGAACGAGTGGGTGGAACCAAATAACTCGCGCCTATTGACCAGAGTATCGCAATTGAGTTTCTCACTTGCATATTCATATGATTCTCCAGAAAGGATAATGCGAAAAGCACGTCATTGTATACTTTCCAGTTTGTCACGTTGAGCCATTGTGAGAGCATGGTGCCATACAGGAGCACAATATTCAAGTGTGGATCGTATTAACGCAAAGAATATTTGGCATAAATCATTCACTGGTAGCCCACGGGGCTTTAACAAATGGATGAAATGCAGCCTCTTACTACATTTAGTCACCATCTCATTTATACGGTAACTCTTACTAATTATAATATATCTACACTACATATAGACACTGTCTCACATAGTTTTGCCTCAGTTTTTGATAATGAAAATTCACGTTCTTTTGATATTAATGCAACGCTCTTTTTACCTCAGTTGGATTCCATTGAAAATTTATTACGTAGTGAAGTTTATGAAAAACCTTATTTAGAAGGAGAAATAATAGATTTATCAATGTTACTTCGTATGACAAATTTAGCAGCTAATCTTCTGATTTCAGTTCAACAACGTTTTTAAATTATGACACGGCTATTGCCCATTTACCACATACCATGATAAACTTACGCATTAGACAGCTTCTTAGCGAGTTCGGTTTTGATAATAAATTAGATGTTTCAGATAATATAGAAAATAAGGAAAACGCCTTGCAAAATGATGAAAATTTTGAATTTACTAGTGATTGCCCTGTTAGCGATTGGGAGTTTCAACAAATCAGTTCTTTAGTTTCTACCTTATATCCTAACATGAAGCCCAGTTATTCTTTACCGGAAATTAATTTAAATTGGAAAGTTTTATAAGAAAATACAAGTACCAGACCGCCTTCACTTTTTGGAAAACCTTACATTCCGCTGGATAGATTGAAACCTTTTGTTAAGAAAAGGGCATATGTTTTTGATCCTATTACAAACTCTCATTTAATTGCTCAAGTCAACGCCTTATTAGACTACAGTCCGCTTACGAATTTATGCTCAGCTCCAAAATTTTATCTTCCTTCCTTTGCAAAAGTAATTGTTTTTAAAGAACCTTGTACAACAGATATTTCCATACAACTTGACCTACACTCAGCGTTTTATCATAGACTTGCCACTTCATGAGAGATTCAAAACAGTATTTCTAGATCCTTTAGGACGTAGATTTCGTTTTCGTAAATTACCAATGGAAATCACAATAGCACTTTTCTTATGTCAAATGTTCACAAACTGTCTTATGCCTATAAAAAATTCTGCACGATAGCATGGTCACACATAGACAATCTAGTTTTTCCGCACAAACCTTTGGATTTAATTATGGAACATATTACGTTATTAGCCAAAACGAATTTTTGAAGCTTTAGGTTTCTCAATTAATGCAATGGAATTGTAAGTCACTTTTACAAAAGAGAAGAAAATTATCTTAGAGCAGCTCATTACGAATTTACCACGAGAATTACCCCTAAAAAAAACATATGGTTAGGACACGTCTGTCATGCTTGGCCTTTAGTAGGACAATGGGGCTTAATCAAGCAGCTTATTAACGATATTCAAGACAAAGAAGTTTACAATTTATTGGCAATTCAACTGTTCTATTTAATATCACCCAAAAAACTCTATTGGAATAATGCTAGTAAAAATTTTTCTACGATTATTTATTCAGAAACTAGTGATCTTTATGGAGGACTATATATGGAAAATAACAAAGATTCTATGGCAATCGACTTTCGTTTATTGCCCACAGCTCTTAATTTTTTATACGGCATTAGTAGAAGCTACCACGGATACTATAATTTATACGGATTCTTCAGCTATTTTTGAATCAGCCAAAAAATATAACCTTACCTCCTCAGTTTTACCGACGAATATCGCACAAGCATGTAACATTTTATTATGGGTAAAAAATCCAATGGATTGCTTCAGAAAGTAACGAAGCAGATGTGACTCTCACGTGCTTTATTTTATGATGACGTTGTATATTTTGATGATTGTATTATTTCCTCTGTGCTCCAAATGGCATTTCAATTTGCAAAGTATATAAATAGAAACGCAGGGGCAGATCAGTACCATTTTGATTTGTGATACGCTAGGAAAGAGAATAAAACATATTTCGTTTCTTTTATTTGTGGATGTTTTACTCTTCCATCACTCTCAACAGCAGAAGAATGGCGCCGCCCAGAGATCGCAGAGAACTTGAACTATTCCGATCATTCTTGTCAGACTGCCACATTCGCATCGGATAATCGCAGACTCATCTCATACTGTGTATGAACACTTCTATCTGCAGCACATTACAGTTGGGATGCAACCAAAAAAAACGGTCCGTAACTTGGAACTCCTCGATCTTTGAATCAGTGGCATCCCCCAAACGCAATGAAGATTCGGTTATCAGCAACAGCAGCAATGGCGTGAAAGCAATTATGGATATAATTCACGTGGACGTCGACAATGGGGCAACCACCTTGTTTGGAGGTACAAAAAGTGTTATTAAGGTGTACCCAATTGACTTTCTAGATTCAACATTTATTACTGAACAAATAGTTCAGTCAATACATTGCATTGGTAGCAAATGCATTTACCTGTTCATAGACAAGGACAGCCAAAATCAGACTTGCATTGATATTCTTCAATGTGAAAAGAGGAAGCCTTGGTTACGCCAATATCCAGTTGATATAAATTTAAAAGAATCCGATTCATATTTATAAGTGTATTCGAAACAACTATTAAACAGAGAACACAAAGGTTGGATTTTTAGTATGGAAAATCCTAATGTTATATTTAAACTGCGGACTGGAAGTATATACTACAACTATACAATTCTGAAACTAGATTACTTAAACTAGGCCGCATATCATATGTCTCGGTATATCTAAGACCTATTGATAGAAAAAGGTTTAAACAATTTTTCAAATATTTTGCTGTGAGAATGAAACTGCGTTAAACAGTTACTGTACAAATACAGCAGACTTTTGCATGCTTATGAGTAAATTTTTCAAAGTAATAATGTGAAGTCGAAATACGAAGAGAACTAAGATTGTGATAGAGCTGTAATATACTCTGTAAACAGACTTTTTAATGAAAATGGATAATCAGCAAAAGTTATGTGTGCTATTTTGAATAATAAAAGAATAAGTAGTTTAACTACAGGTAATTCGTCTTGATTTCACCGCTGCTGTATGGGACTGGTAGAGTATAAATGAGCCCAAAAACTTTAGATTAAGTATAACTTCAGAGGCTTCCATTTTTTGCATCAACCAATAAAATTTCAACTTGGGCAAACAACTGTTTTCACACCTTCAACTAATGCAAATGCTGTTTCCCCAAGTATCGAAATTATAAAAAAAATCGCTAAATCTACCATTATTTGGTCAAAAATGGCATTTTTCGGCAATACCGGAGTTAATTCTTCATAGTCATGGCCTTCATTGTTATCGCCTTGCTGGAAATTATAGATTCCTGTAAAAAATCAATGTAAAAATTGCCACCTGCTTTATCGAAATCAACAAAATTCGCGTATTAAAAGCAGCTAATAATTTGAAATTCACTGAAAACATTAAATTAAAAAAAATAGAAAATATTAGCTAAAATTTGGTTTTTTAGCAAAAATTGTGCAATTAATGTATGCCATTTGTCTAACCATGAATGAATATATTGAATCAAAAGTAGTGCAAGAAAGAAAGACATTTTTAGAAATATAAAAGAGTTTTAAACGTCTTTTTAAGTATTTTTTTTCAAAACATTTCCGAAAATTTCAAAAATTCCTCGTCTCAAAATGCAACGATTGTTTATTTACAACATTGGAAACCAGATAAAGACGACAATCTTCAAAACAAGTTTTAACAACCTTTTCTGAAATTTTTTGAAAAACACAACTGAAAAAAACAACCAAGTTCAAAACCACTTTTTAAAAGAACATTGTTTTTTATTGTTGTTTTTCAGCGGCAACTCAACAATTATAATAAAATAAGTTATTCCAGAAATTCCTTTTAACATTAAAGCGTGATCCAGTTGTTGCGAAAAGATTTCCATAAATGTACTGCATCAATAATGCAGTAGAACTTTCATCTTCCAAAATTGGATATGGAAAAACAAACGATTTTCAATAAGAGGCCTAGTTCCCAATAACTTTGTATGCACTTCCTATTAACAGCATTGCTATCAGAAATGGAACCAATAACTACTCCTCCACATGAATGTACCATGTTCATCACATTGGTAATTGCTGAATGTAAAAATTGCACTTCCAGTGCAAATATAGGCAAAAAGCTTAACTCAAAATGTCGACCAATAAGTGGCTTCACCATAATTGCTAAAACTGTCCTAGCAAGCAACTGAGATTTATTTGCTGAATATCCAATTACGTGATCATAAACACATTGCCATGATGCTTTTGTAAAATATAGTAAAAATATAAAGATTACCTATTGCAAGTTCCAAAAAAACAACAGATGGCCAATTTTGACTGCAAAATGTTTAGAAAATACAGCACATCGTAAATTTTTGAAAATGACGAGACAGACCATTGAAATACAGGTAGTTTTTCCTTTAACATGATTTTGTAGATGACAAGTTTTTCAGTCCATCTTAAATTTATGCTTAAATTCAAACCCCGGACTATGTCCGTTTCATATGCTTCTTTCCAATGCTTTTCAAAGATGTGATTTTTCCAACACTTATTTTTTGTGGAAGTTTTTAAAGCTAGAGATCCCTCTCTTCAGCATCGTTTGGGAAACGAAACACTTTTGAATATGGTTCACCAAAAGGTTTTGCTGAAGTTTGCAAGTCTCCTCCCAAGCGCGGTCTGCAGCTCAGCTGGACTTTACGTATGGAAAGCTTTGATCTCAGCTTTTAGTTGAGAAGGCCATGAAAATTGCATTTCTATACCGACAACTGAATAAAAAACGATTTGATTGCTCATTTCTTCTGTTAAAACATTCGTTCTGGTAGGACATTTCAATTCTGTTATTCTGTTCTAATCTTAATATTTGAACTTGTAAAGTTAACTTAGACTTGTTTTCTGAAGCGTACTATGGGAAAAGACGAAAAAACAATAAAGAGCAGTATATCGAAAAAACATGTTTAAACGTTTTTAGAAAAAAACTGTTTAATATAACAACCCCGCCCGGGATTAACCTAATCTATCCTCTCAAGAGGCTATCAATGAGGAGTACGTTAAGCATTTTCTCAATTGTCCATTCAGAATTTTTTGCAAATTTTTCAACTAATTTGGGAGAACGGCAGCTATCATTATAACTTATAAAGGCCAGTAACAATCCTTAGTGTTTATATTGACAATAAAAGTTTCCATCATAACTAAAATTCTAACAGTTGACTATATTGATTATATTTAAAAGTTTAGACAATTTTAACACATGTTGGATAATGGACTCGCAGATTCCTTTTCATTAATTTAATAATTAAGATGGTACTGTACTGCTTCGCGGCATCTAATCCCAGAAATTTAAACTTTTAGTGCATTTATCAGCACCTGACAATTTTTTGCCAATTCAGCATTGGCTGCTACATCTAGTAATAAATAACCGATTCTGCTTTGCATAGTCGTCATGTACAAGGAAAGACAGAATCAATTAGTGTGAGCAGGAATACATTATGGTACTCTGAGATCTACATGCATGTTTATGCATGATGCTTTCAACAAACTAATTGAAGTTATCTCAATTCCCTCCACTCTGGGTGCGTCCAAAATAGTGGATGAAGAATCAGTGCAACATTTCATCACGATCACAATGTCTGTCATAAAATAAGAGAGTTGCAAAAAATATAGATGACAATCACGTTCAAACGAAAATTCATGGTCATCACATAATTGCTTGCTTCAACACCAGATATGCGAAAACAAATATAGTCCATCATTTCACATTATTTCGCCATTTAACTGAAAAAGATATGTCTAGGACGATTACGTCAATTAATAAATCAATTTATAACATGAAATGCTTAAGTAGTTGGATGTAGATCTACAGCCCTTCTTTCATTAAATAACATTGCAAGACATCCATGAGCCGCAGTAAGAACTAACAGGGCGTGATCAACTTGACCGGTATAATTATCCCACTTTCAGTGCATGATTAATACAGTAATGAGCTTGAAATTGTGGGACAGTAGAGCATAGTAGTTGATTGGCAACGTGGCAAACAAAAACAAATACCATTGCTGTATACGCACGCAATGCCTCACCACTAGAGCAGTCATGTCAGTCATCATTAGCAAAAATTAAACTACCAAATTGTGCATTCTTTGTGATAGAATTCTATCACAAAGATTCACTTTAACTCTGAATTTATTTTTTTTCAGTAAATGTTCAATAGTCCGAAATATTAGGTCATAGAATTTGCATTGCAGATTCTTCTGCTAGATTGACAGTAGATTGCAGTAGAATTTTACGCCAGGATAAATTGTCAGATAAATTATAACTAACTAGAATCGATCAATATCTAACCTGCTTTTCTTCTTTTCTTTCTGGGATTTCTTCTTGAAAAGCCCCTTTCGACTTTCTTGTTTCTCTTTATTGACATAAATTGGTTTATCCCCCAAAGGTTTTACTGGACCTAAAAAACATTGACAAATGAAGAACCCAAAACCGATAGTTCTCAAGCAAATTCTTGCACATAACAATTGTAGCCTTTCTTATAACAACGTAGTTAACACACTGTAGGGCAAATTACTTGAAATGGTACATTTTTTGGCACTTGATTATTTACTAAATATTTAAAGCCTACAAGCATGCGTGCTACATGTACAGTGTCGGTCAAATTAGTTGTTCACATTAAGTGGTAAAATTGGTTTTTATATGTAATGACCATGAAGAAGCCAAATCTGATGTCAGATTTTGACAAATCATTCTTGTATTTGCTCAACATGATATTTTCAAAATTCAAAAGTTTTATCATATGGGGGGCACCTAGCTTAGTAAATATTAATTAAATATCGTCAAAATAGTCATAATTGGATTCAGCCTATTTTTTCCCTAATATCAACGAAAATTTTACTTCTGCATGTCAAAATTAGAAATTTGCTGAAAATATTCAATTTGTTTATTCAAAATTATAAAAATGATAATCTGTTGTAAAAGTTGCTTATAAATACGGATATATTGAATGCCTCTTGAAACAATCATTTGTTTTCAAGCTGCTGTAATCATGTGCAGACCTTTCATAATTAGCATGAATACTCATGGACATTAAGCAAACAGTGCGGGATCTTATTATTTATCACCATCATCAAGACCCCAATCAAACTCAAATTGCATTTATGACAACAGGACCTTCTCCATCTAGGCGACATGGTCGGTGTGGTCGACCTCGACATTTGAGTAATAGTTGATGTCGTGAGCTATGTCGAGTAGCAAGGTGTAATCTTACCTCACGTGAAATTCGTATTCAAGCAGGTAAAAGCGCTGATGAAGCTAGTGTTGAAACTGTCAAACGTGTTCGCCGCAAGAATCAAATCTACACATACAAGCCTCTCGCTTCTCCAAGCGACAAAAGAAATTGTAAAGCCTATTACACTCAAACAGGGTATACTGAAAAAATTGCTCACGATCATTATATAAGAAATTTATTTTTAAAATGACCAATTTTCATCAAAAAGAACTATATCGTGAATCACAACACAAAGATTCAAGTCCTCAAAAATCAAAAAGACCCAAAATCACTAAAACAAAAGCTCTAAGCAAAAGTCAAACGCCAAAAATATGAAGATTCTGATTTTAATATTTTGTGTGATTTTTGTCAGTAATATTTACCTTGAAAAAATTTTTAAAAATTATTTTTTCTAGTATACAAAGCGCCTAATATATATATATATATATATATATACATTAAAAACTTAAAATGTCAATTTGGGAAACCCTTTTAGTCCCATCCTTAATCAATTGGTAGCCATGAGGCTCACAAGGCTCATTGCCAGTGTTGGGAAAAATCCGATTTAAAAAAATCAAAATTTTTAATTAAATTGGATTTTTTATTCAAATCTGCTTTTTTATCTAAATTTCAATTTTTCCCAGACAATCTTCCAAGGTAGTAAATATTAGAAATCTTTTTGATACAAATATTTGGAAATACAATAATACAATCAATTTTAAAAAACATGCAAAACAACATTTCAATGACTTCAAAAGAATTAGAATACACTACTTTTATCTCTTTTAGTGTACTTGATTGATACTAATAATTAAACTAATAATGTTACTTTGATTACAACAGACGTCTCCCCATAGAAAATCTTGTGTCTGCACCTGAAAGATAGGATAATAAATTGAAATTAACGAAACAGGGATAGATATTAAACACCTTGGGTTAAATTGCACCTTGTCGATTCTTCTATGGGATTGCATATAAATAAGTTATCAATCAGACTTTAATACTATTCTCAAGGCTAGAATTGGAAATACATTAAGCCTGAAAATACAAAATTTAAATGTATAATTTGCGAATTAAAAACTGCTTAGAAAAAAGTGATTAAGGAACAGAACAAATCAGTAGCTCAAAAATATAAATAATTTATTTAAGTGCTGAGACTCAATAATTTTACATGTATTTATAAAGTAAACACAAATAACTTACTCAATTATTATATTGCAAAAATTTAGTAAGAGATATACTTTATAACTGGAATTCAGAAAATGAGTGGAAAATAAATTTAATATATTGCAGCATCAGTAAAAATATGATTTTGCTGCTCGAGAAAAAATATTTTGGTGGGCACCACCTCAGCAGCCGCGGTTAAAGTGCCCCTCTGCTTCTTCGTCTCTTATCAATTATATAATATAAACATAAATTACAAGGTATTAATCGAGACTGAATTGAATCTTAATTGATTTAATATAATGCCAATTGACATAGAATATTATCTACCTGTATGTGGCTTGTAGTTTAACTTCTTCTTTAGACTGGATTCCAAATCAAACGCTTTCTTTTTGTTGGATGACTTATCTAAATAATAAAATTAAAAACCGCTTTTTGTGTTACCTTTAAAACGTTTTAAAAGTTCAAAACATGTTTGTTTCCAATATATTGAACAGAAACAAAAGAAATTAACAAACTGATAAACAAAAGAAACATGCCAACGAAAATATAAATGAAATTTATGCTAAGTCAAATTATTTATAATTTCGTTCTGACTTTAGAATTCTACGCAAACTATAAATATAAGCGCTCCATTAATGTATCGCGCCAAAATTTACACATCACTTTATATTATTGCAAGTAAAAAGGATCGCAACAAAATGAAACAGGAAGTGTAAGTCCAAACAACAAAGATGAGACAACAAGGATAAACAGTACATGCACCACTACACAATATACGTGAAAAATAAAGGTTATACAAAAGTGCTGAACAAGAATGGTAAAAAATTCATGTAAAAACATTTACTATGGTATAGTACAAGACAAATCAGATCAATAGAAATTCTTATAAATACAAAACATTTCAATAATTGACAATGAAATTAAATAATATAGTTTGAAATTACTAGTTTTCATATTATAGTAACTGGCTTTTCTTGTTTAATATATTCTCCATTTCGGATGGTCCAAGTTAATTCGATAACTTTGAAAACGACAACCCAGCTTGTCCGGATAGAGACTACTGTAAGAGCTTATAACTTTAAAAACAGATGAAAATGAAAAGATGACTTTGAAACGGCATGTATAGACACGCAATTAATTCTCAATGAAATAGCATGCATATAAAGTAAGTCATCGAATCACACAGATATCTAAACAAGAATACTAGGATTCTGAGGGATAAAGTGCCTTGAGGCAATCACGGAAAAATCGTAGGCAGGTATTTCAATTTTATTAAAATGACTCTTGCTAATCCTATACAAAGAAAGTATGTCGTGGGACCATTTTATGACCAGTAATACGATGAGATCACAAACAACGGGACTGCGATCTAATAAATACAAGTATTATGCCATGCTGAATTCAGAGATGGAACCGGCTACCGGCCGGCCGAGGACGGTTGGGCTGGGGCCGGCAATTTACCGGCCTGCAGCCACTTTTAAATTTCATGAAAGGCCGGTAAAATTACCGGCCGAAATAATAAAAAATATTCTTGTTNAATTTACAGTATTGCAATTTGAATAATAATTACATTTACATTATGGAATCTCTCCTAAATTTTGCTACAAACGGAGTTGTTCTGCTTTTTGATAGAGTAATTTTACTTTAGTTTTCTATGGTACTTACTAATAATATTAAAAGAGACCTCATTCAAATAAAGCAACTAGAACCCTTGCATTTAATTAATATTGGAAGGGGACGCTCAAAATATATTTGAAGGATGCAGAAAGACATGCAAAGTAAACTAACTAAATAAAAACTAAAACTTTCACAATTTTCCATTCACTGAAAGTGAAAAAAGCTGATTAAAGTTATAAAAAATATCAAAATTGTGCTTTGGTAGAAATATAGTTATAATAGATTGAAATTTGCGTTATGCAATATCAGCTCTATGCATCGCCATGTATAAAACAGCTTATGTTTATATTTATATATATAATGTACTTGCATAGATTAAATATAAAATGCAAATATAATTTACCGGCCAAAACAGGCCGAAAACCGGTCGGCCGGATTAGCTGTTGCCGACCAACTACCGACCCCGGCCTTAAAATTTCCGGCCGGTTCCAACTCTGGTTGAATTAAATTACAATTTGAAAAGTTGAGAAAAAGATTTGAATAGAAACGAATTAACAAGTGACAGACTTGGATGCAATTAATACTACCTGGTTGAGGTGTTACACATTTAGGAGTGCCTAAATTACGCAAATTATAAAAATCTCAACGAGTGCATTATGCAGTGAGATAAAAAGGAAATCAAAACATTAAACTCTTACTCAGTCGTGGACCAGGAGTTTGCTTTCGATTTAAGGATTTTCGATTTTCATTTGTCGGAGTATTTAATGAGAATTCTACATGTTTGCCACCTAATAACAAATTAGTATTTCCACAATTAAAAAATTATTACCTGTTAATTGTTTGTGACGCTTTTTGCGTTTTTCAGACATGGTAAGTATATCATCCATTTTAGAGAATTCCTTTTTGTGAATTTTCGACCAATTTTTGGCACCTAAACTAATCATTGTATATTCACATAATTATTGAATTTGGAATACAGAATAGTTAAGCTCATAATTGAATTTGAAGTCATACTCCATATCGAGTCTAAGAAGCTGCTAAATTTTTTAAAAATGTCTAATTTAAAAAATTTTTACAATCAACAAAAAATTAATAAGAAAATAATTATAAACTGTAGCTATAAACTTTCTGAAATTTTGTCTTACTGCGCTTCGATTAAGCCAACTTATGTGTTGTGAATGCAATGTGAAGCAATAGTCTGTCAAGAATACAATTGCGAAGTCGGTTTTTAAAACCTAATGTTTTTTTAGCATGAAACTTGCAATCCAATGTGCCTGTTCGACACCTAAATGTTCTGCGTGCATTTGATATCAGTTTTATGCTGACAGATAGTAATGAATTGTTAGTCTTTTGCAATACAATAAAAAATTATTTGAAAGGAAAGCTTGCTGTTTCCGGGTGGATTTTGTGTGTGCTACTACTCATCTGATCTTGAGTTGTTGTCTATTTGGTTTTTTGTCAATCATCATTCTCATCTTGGAATTCAGCTTACTGCTAACATAAACTGCGTCTCCGTAAAGCTAATTCCGCACTCTTTGTCCTCTTTCTTAATGTTCCTTTATAATACCTCACCTGCTGTAAAACTCGTTGATCAAGTCCATTCCTTGCGCTATTCTTTTCTGCTTCTCCCTGTTGGTGGTTGTCTAGTGCCTTGCTCCACTCCAAGAAAAATGTCCAGAAACGTGCTTTTAAATGGATTTTCCTTACTATACAAAGAAGCTCTGCTCAAATTTTCCACTCTCCTGTTATCACTTTACTTTCATTCCTGTGATCTCCTGTTCAATCGTTTACTAACTCGATCCCTTTGATTCTATAACATTCTCGAATTCCCACTCTACTCGCTCGGATGGTGTTGTCACGTCCTCACTCGTTTTTAATAGGCTAATTTTAAAGAAAAACTGAAATGAAAACCGTGCAAAACATTTCAGGAAAGATTTCGTCAGAAATATTCGACCTTAGGGCTCACAAGTGACTTTCAGTTTGAGGTAAAAAGTACATATTCTCCCTGTTGGTGGCCCTCCCGTTCCTTGTTCCAGTCTATGGAACGTTTCCAGAAGCGTGCCTTCAAATGGATCTTTCCGTTGCCATACAAAGACGCTCTTCTCAAATCCTCCACTCTTCTGCTATCGCTCTACTTCCATGCCTGTGATCTCCTCATGTTTAATCGCTGGCTCACTCGCAAATTGGACCTTGATCCTTTTGATTTCATAAAGTTCTCTAATTAACGCTGCACTTGCATTAATGATGTTTTCACTTGCTCCATTCATCGTCCCAAGAAGCATCGCATCCTTCTTTCGTTTTTCAATCGTGCTTGTATCGCTGCTAATACCATTTTCACTCTCAACCCTCCAACAGCAATTGGTTTCTTTTCCCCGCCATCAACTTCGCCTACTCTTCCATGTGCTCCTATTTCATCTCCTGTGACTGTCCTCGCTGCCGTAAAACTTAACTTGTTTCTATTTTTTTGTAGTGTATGCCTTCAGCGGCTAAATACAGTCATTCATTATAATTATTATTATATTCATACCGCATGTATTTAGTAAATTCAGGCAAACTGCATCACGGTAATTACAATGATAATGTTACACTGCCAGCATTCATTTTTATAAAAAATCGCAATTTCATTATTGTAGATTGAGTGGTTTGTTAATTTTGACTTTTCTGAAATAGTATTGCATACCGCTTTGTACCACTTACTTAGTCCATTTCAATCAGAATGCAATAAACGATATTAATGGCACTGTGTTCTACTTGAATCAGATATATTGTATCTGTTGTTTTAAAATATTTTTAAGAAATAGTGTGCAATTTATTACTAATATATGAATATAAATGGTGCAATAAATATAAAATATAAATAATACCTAATGAGATATTGCTCTGGGCTGGAGGCGAATTAAGACAAATTGATCCGATCCATTTGATAATTTTGAAAAACTACAAACATCGACAAATGTAATTAATCATCCATTTTTTTTCTTTCTATTACCAAAAGCACATTTATAAAAAAAATTAGTTTTATTTTAATTTTACTCTCCTGATTTTAAAAAATGACATTTGTTCAGTGTCCTTTCAATAGATTAATTATTGCTCTCATGAGCTTTAGATTGTCTCATTTGAATCCTAGTTATGATATTACAAAAAAATCGGAAATTAACAGTTAATAGGTGATTTACAAATATCTTATAATGGGTGGTGTTTAAATAGTACTCAATACAGCGGAGCACTGGTGCTTTCTTAATTTTGGAATAAAGCTACAGCAAAATATCAAAAGTTGGGATGAAGCGATACATGACCTACTATAAACACGGCTGTGCAAAGGATCACAAAAATGAGGCCATTGGTATTTTCAGATTTTGTTTTAATTTTTACATTAATATAATCGTTTATGGGATTATATTTCATAGGCCTACCCAATACACGGCCGAATACCTCAAAGTATGCCGTATTTAACAGGAGGACACTGTGTAAATTACAGCTTTTAATAATATTTTTATTCATTCATGTCAACATTCTACTTGTAAATTTTATCGAAAATTGAAATAAACCATATTTATAGCAGCCATTCTGCAGTTTAACCAAATCGTTGATGTTCATTAAACAAAAATAAGATACTTTTTTCTCTTCAAACATTCCAGTCATTGAGAGGCCCAGGTAATCAGTAAAGAATTTAAAAATTTTTAAAAGCAAACATCAATCTCCGTATAAGCACTACATCGTCAACATATTTGAAAAAATGAATTCCACACTCAAATATAGCAATATCTATCAAATAAAAACTATGATAGTGAACACATACAACGCGTTTTAAAAGTTAAGGCTTCAAAAGATTAGAGAATTTAATCTATTCATCATTAATGTAGATTCCTTAGGGTGCATTCACACAGAAAGCTTGCGATATAGCGCTTGTATTTTTAACACATGTTTTAAGATAGTTGAATTCACACAGAAAGCGAGCGATAAAGCCAATCTTGAGATTTAAACAAGAGGAAATAAAGGAGGGTATTCACACAGAGAGATTGCGATATCGCGCTTGTAATTTAAACACATGTTTTAAGATAGTAGCATTCACACAGACGGCGTGCGTTTGCTATATTTTTTAACACATGTTTTAAGATAGTTGAATTCACACAGAAAGCGAGCTTGCGCTTGCGATAGATTTCTAGCAATGTATTAATACGAGAGTGTTCACACAGAACGCGAGCTTTTAATTGCTATTAGGAAAATATTCAACAATATTCTCTATATTTTATTGCATTTGAGCGAATCAAAGTGGATAATTTTTAATTTGTAAACATTATTACAATTTAATTGATCTTTATGTAAATAACTAACTGAAAATCATTTGATACAATGGAATCTATGCGATTAGACAGCCTATTAAATTCTTCATTAAAATTATTGTTTTTCTTAATATAATGATAAACCTTAATGCAATTTATATTTTTTGAAATTCTAAATCACGGGTGAATTAAAAAACTTTTTCTAATTTAGGCAGATTTTTAAGAATATAGAAATCAAAACATTTTTTATTAATAGCAGTTACTATGGTTCAACTAGTAACTCCTATAAATAAAAAAATGTGGACAAAACCTATTTTACAAATATGTTCAATAATACAATTTTTGTGATAATAGTACCGTATATTCCGGCCATTAAGTACATTATACGTACTTCGTACAAATTTTTGGCATGGGCGATATGTCATCGTCAAAAATATTTAGCATGTTTAAAATCAAATTTACAATCTTTTACAATCGCGCACTCGCGCGCTTTCTGTGTGAATAGAACTATCTTTAAACATGTGTTAGTAAATATTATACGTACTTCGTACAAATTTTTGGCATGGGCGATATGTCATCGTCAAAAATATTTAGCATGTTTAAAATCAAATTTACAATCTTTTACAATCGCGCACTCGCGCGCTTTCTGTGTGAATAGAACTATCTTTAAACATGTGTTAGTAAATATCGCTCGCGCTAGGCTTTAATTGGGATTGCGATAAATCTTTCTGTGTGAATGCTCTCTCAGTATCGCAATCTCTTTGTGTGAATACCCAAGATTTAAAGCTAGCGCAAGCTCGCTTTCTGTGTGAACGGAAAAAGCTCGCTCTAGCAAGCACAATCTTTCTGAGTGAATGCACCCTTAGCAATCCAAATTGTATTTGATACTTAGTAGTTTCAGATTATTCTACTATAAAAAAACCGTTTTCATGAATCAGCGTATAGCAAACTAAATTTTTTTCTTGGAAAATAGTCGCACCACGAAGTGCTACTGAATTTGAACACAAAATAGATAAAACCGAAGAAACTGACTGTCCTTTGAAACGGACAACGAGAATTTCAGTTGAAATTAGGAGATTTCTTTGAAGATTGAATACATTTTACCGGAATTAAGTGATGTAACCTTCATGGCAAAACAAGAATATAATATCACAAGAAAGAGATGTTCTCAGAATATCCACTGTAAACGAAAATAGGGAATTCTCATAAAGGTATCAGAAATTCATTATTCATAGAAATTTATAACTTCTTTAAACTCCTATCTTTATAGTTAATTTTTCAGTTCATCAGCCTTAGATAAACCAAATTTATCCCTTATAGTTAAGTTTTCTGCAATTCATCTGGAGAAGCTTTTCGAATTTTCGAGGTTGATTATATATTTTCTTCTCAATACTGCTCAATACTACTATATTAGTTTGAGATGATGTGAATATTTGATATAGGGAATGTGCAACACTGCAGATTTTGCGATCTCCATGTTGAGTCAAATGAAATATTCCCCACATACTATTAGCGTTGTCATCGTAATGATAATGACTTCCTTTTAAAACCATAATTTCCATAATCCGGATCATTTGGTAATAAAAATTTTGGAAAGTACGTAATTGTAATGTTTGACAACTTTTAAACATTTCTTCGCCATTGTTTGCAATGCAACGTACGCTTGTACACACTGCGTGAAAACAGTATAAAACTAATTGCATGGTTAACAACGTAGTTTTTGTTTACCCAATTACTCAGTGTGCAGAAGCTGAACCTCTTATCAGTTTCACATACAAAATAAACAAAAATATTTAATGTTGTTTAGCAAATTTACAACAGCTTTATTGAACATTAATGTATATTAATTTTGATTATTATTGAAATGTTGACAAATTTCTTAAAACACAACATGGCTTTATTTTTGTCTCTTAAATTTCTCTTGCCGGGATGTCATTTAAGTAGGCCTTGAGCGATATCAAACATTGTTGTTGAATACAACTAGAAGGAAGCGACTAAAGGCCTCAGTAGTAAACGTAAAAGAAAAAGTTGGCCAGACAATGGTCCTTTGATTCTTGTTGATGCTTATGCCGTTGATAATGCGAAGTATCTACCCCAAAGATCACTACTCATTCAAAATAGAACTGTCATATGAAAAGTGAAACATGATTTAGAAATTACATTACCCTTAGGAATCCGTGCACTTTTTGAGCCAGACTGAAAATATTTAAACGAAGGAGATTGGGACGAGCTATGAAAAGTCTTCAACTGAGCTAAATAAAAGATTATACATTGAAACAGATAGATATTTACGTTTAAAGCAAATCTCCGGATCATTTTCGATATCTTTATTCTCCGAAGTTATTAATTGTCTCTTCAAAATACTATTTCTAGCTTTTGGTGTATTTGATCTATAGAACTTCTCCGGTGTGAAGGAAGTGTCACCCTATAAAGAAAATTTACATAACTTATATGAAGAGATACTGCCTAACAATAACGCCACCTAAATATCAGTTTTTTAAATCAGCTATGTAAGTGGATTATGTACGGGTGTCCACATCCGTAATGAATTATTGACTTAAAACTATTAACCTAAATACGAGGAAGTTATTTAGTGATAAAAATAAAGACCGATAAGAGTCAAAGCAATATATTGCTAAAAAAATTACAATTTTAGAACTCCAAACTAAATTATGCATTATATATAATAATAATAATAAATATGTCTATGTATGTGGTGAGCTCAATGTAACAAATCGGTAAATGTGTTTAGCATGCTTGTGTCTCCAATTGTGTTTTGAATTCTTGAAGACTTTTTGTATATTTTCTACACATTACTACCTTGAGTTGCTCACTGTGACAAAACAACTCCATGCTACGCTATCATTATAGCGTATTGAAACAAACAAAGAATTTAATTGCAAATCCAACAACTTGTCAATAATTCCGTTGAACATACAATCTCTTCATTATTGGTAACATGTCCGATGGGTATTTACACATGCCATTATGAATTTGAACGCCATGTTTTCTGAAATCATATTTAATAGATAACATGCCGTAATCTTATAAAGTCCTTTGATGTGATGCGAAAACAGTTGAATTCCTACTAAGCTTACTCCAATGCAGTTAAGATATTAGAAAGCAAATAATTAAATTTTTAAAATTTGGGTAGTTAATTTATAACTAACAATTTGAAAGTTTTCACAATATAAACATTAGCTAAATATATTGAAAAACAAGAATTAATTTACATATTTTAATAAATATCAGATGAAAAAATTAAGAATTTCATAATTGGATTTATGTATGGGTATGCTAATATAATATTTTAGCTCAAGAACGTGTGCGTAACTTATTTATATTACTCGCAATTACAGTGTTGGACATGAAGTTTGTCCCACTTATAGATTTTTAAATAATATGCATGTATTTTCTAAAAAGTAGCACATACGTATTCATACACACAATTATGATTAGTGCTTTCATTCTATTGGTGCAGAAGTTATTTGTTTACTTTATTTTAACTTACAAAAATTCCAATTCTTCTCAATATGCCTTTCAGCGATGCAATTCGAAATCAAATAATTAGCCCAAGTAAGCATACCAATGCCAGCAAACATCAGATAGCAGAACGGCTTAATTTGCATGCTCGTTCAATTGGCAGAATAATTTCTCATTAGGAAAGAACTGGCTCAACCACTCCACTGTATCGTGGGAGATGCGGTGGTCAAAAGAAGCTTTCTGGAAAGGATAAGCGCCGTGTGGTCAATGCAGCTTTAACAGATCCCAGAGCTTTATCAGCCTCAATACAGCGACAAACTGGTGCAAATGTAACTCCCAGACATGTCTGTCGAGTTCTTCGCACTTCTGGTATCATTGCCTATCGCCCAGCAAAAAAGCCTTTCCGTAGCAGACACCAGATTGCCAGTCGCTTTCAATGGGCACAACAGCAGCAGAACCATGACTGGAATAGTGTAATGTTCAGTGATGAAACTGATAGAAGTCTCTCAACAGCGCTCTCGGTATGTTCGTAGATGTCGTAAAAGGCCTGTCACAGCTGCCCACATTCTGAGAATATCTAAATTTCCTACAAAGGTTATGTTCTAGGGTTGCTTCACTTCTTGGTCTTGGTTCTTTCTACGTGTTTCCCAAGAATGTGAATACTGAAGCCTATTGTACAGTAATTGATGAGTGCATAGTTCCCCATAATCAGCAAGTGTTTAACAACAAATAGCCCTGGCATCTTCTGCAGGATAAGGCCGCCTGCCACACTTCTGCCCGCTCCACTTGCATCTTGCTGCCAACCAAATTAATGTAATGGAGTGGCCTCCAAAATCCCTAGATATGAACCCTATAGAAAATCTTTGGGGTGCTCTCAAGCAAAAGGTTATGGCCGTAAATGTATTCACCCGCCAACAGCTTATTGACAGAGCCAAACATGTTTGGACTTTATGTCTTACTGACTTTGTATTTGTAAATCTAACATTTAGATTCTAAATTAATTTGAAATCTTTAAGTGGGACAACTTCATGTCCAACACTATTAATTTTTACACTTACAGTATAGAATTTTCTCAACTGTTAATCTGTCTTAACTAAGAATATGTTGTGTATTCAATACATAAATCATATATTTGAATATTTCTGTCTATATTTATTATTAACAAAGTTGGAACAATATTACAAACGTTGTTAATTTACTCTCTAGCGAATAAGGAACGGAAAAATATTTTCAATAGTAACGCGCTATTAATTACTATTATATTATTGTAGCGCATTGTTTCTTGCTACTATGATTTTGTAGGATATTACAATAATTCGTTACAGATAAAATGTAAAAATGATAAATATATTACTAAAACGTACATGCTTTATATTGAAATCCAAAAAAAACAATCCACAAACAATATAGATAAATTATTTCTATTTGTCCTCTATCAATTACAGCCATTGAAGCTCATACTAATAATTTCTAAATGTCGATAGTACTCGATTTGTATTTATGATGTCCTTGTGACAGCATATTCAATAAATAAGTGTAAAGTCCTTCAAATCAATACGAATAATTATTTACTTATTTTATTAAATATCAAACCCAAAACGTTCATACATTAAATCTTGTCTATACGAACGTATAATATTTATTTAAATATTTAAGTCAATTCAAACAAAATTTATTTTGTAATGTATAAAAAGCGGGTGGTTAAGACGGAACCATCCGAATTAATCGGGCCGATTAAATCGCGTAGTTAATACAGGCCGAAAAATAGAATTTTCTTTGTTGCTATTAAACAATTCCGAAGTTTTCTTCAGCATTGCAAACACAACGCACATCAGTATATCCGATTTTTTTATATTTTTGAAAAAATCATTTTAACCCTAAGCTGCCAATTGCATCAATTAAGATAAAATCGAATCGGACAATTTTCTCACATTAGAAATTTCACAGTCAATATAAATATATAGCATCAGCACGTAAATGCAATTAATTGTAAATAATATTATTTATACGATATTCAAATATTAATCCTTATTTTTGTCGTGAAATTGTGTTTTTATCAAGATTAATAACATTAAAAGCACATAGCAATGATGTCACTGAGTTTGCATGCTATAATTATGAGAAATTGTAACAAAATATTGCTTCGTTTGCGCGCAAATGATTTTCATAATTTTTTTTACTTTTCTATCTACTTGAGAAATCGCGGCTTTAAAATTTGTATCGTTTGCGCGCGGCCTAAGTTCTGATAGAAGAGTTCTTCGATTTTTCGTAATTATTCCAATTTATTTCGGTTGGATTAGCTTTAGCTAGTTCAAAAGCCCGTAGCACACTGCCGTTAAGGTAACCTTAACTTAAGCCTTAACGGCAGTGTGCGACGATCAAGAGGGGGTCGCACGCTGCCGTTAAGTTAAGGTTTGTAAGCAATCTCATAATTAAAAAACATGACGCCTGCCTTTACTTTGAAAAAGAAATCATGGATCTCGTTGGCTATGCTAGAGACCCACGCACAAATGTTTGAATTTGAGAGTCATTTGTTAGTTTTTAGATACATAGCATTCAAAATTACCTAATAAATTTAGTTGAAAATGTACAGTAGGTCAGTAGGAATATATAGAATCTTTATATCAAATTATATTTGAAAGTGAAATCTAAGCATAAAACATATGTTTGTTCAGAACAAATGCTAGTTAAATTACAAGTAGTAATTTTTACATATTAGAATCATATACACTAAAAGTAGTTGGGCACATTCGAAAAATGCAAATAATTTACAGATAGTCAAAAAACTTTCTAGGAAAATTATAAAATCTCTCAAAATGATTGAACTTTCTCAAATTCAAATATTGGAAAGAGGACCCTAAGTAGTGAGGAATGTATTATTGTCGGCAATATCAAATAACTGACAGCCGCTTTTTACCTTAAAATTTGAATTGAATTTTGCCGAATTAAGAAAGTTGCACAACGCAAACCTCAAGCAGTTCTTGACATCGTAATTATATGTATATATATATGAAGACCACAGGGGAAAAACCGGCAATGTCACACAATTTCTAAATTGAGAAATTAATTTTTAAGATTTGCGACCTCACAGCTAGCCTCAATTACCATCAATTGTAACAAAATTTTTTCCCCATGTACTAATACATCTTACAGATCTTTCAGCAGTGGTAGTTATAGAATTTATGCAGCATGGGTTAGTGAGTGCATGGTAAACTGCTCATATATCAGATGACATCACCTGTTATTCCATTGAATAGTAACAAGGCTGATTATTATAAATATTTTGTTTATTTTTCTAACAAAAAATGCCACATATAATGTAATATAGTGTATATGAACAAGCCAGTGAAAATATCAGATGAGTGTGTAATTTTTATTTTGACCTGCACATCCATCTCAGAAAAGTTCCAGCTCTACAATCTCTGGTGACAAGTGGTTTTCTATAAAATGGCTTAACATTGATGTTACCTCATCCGACCCTTTTCCAGCAACAGTCTCATCATAGCAGTAAATATAGACATCATCTGAAGCCAGTCTAATGGGACAGTTTGGACATCACTTATGTTTCTACAGTATATATATATTTCAAAGGCTAATATTCACTAGATATCACTGGTTTTCCATTTTATTTAGCTTTTACATAAATTACAGTTCACATACTATGTGTAGGCAAGCATAACTCCAAAATACCAAAAATGTGACATTACTGGTTTTTCCCCTGTGGTCTTCATATATATATATATATATATATATAATATATATATATATATATATATATATATATTCATGAGCATAGCAGTGAAAATTGTCAAAACTCGTTCATTGGTGAAACAAGTCGTCATTTAATATCAAAACCAAAAGAGCCTATTGAAGAGCGCGTAATATCCTAAATATTTATGCCCAAGCATCAAACAAGCATTAAAAAATGTTAATTTGAATAGGAGCCAAGGATATAAGAATAATGGAGGCTCTTTACATAAAAAACAAAGGTAAAGAGGAATTACTAAAGCCCCAACTATGTTCGAACTTATTAAGGATATTTTAAGTGCTTGCATATTTGAAATTTAATACGCACAGAAGACCATGTAGTTTGCTGGAAATTGATGTTGTTAAGACAATGATTTTTGAAAGTCGAAAACATGCTTTGTTCTGATTAATGAGTCTAATCTTCAATAGCTTTATTTGTTTGCATCATGCACATGTACAAATAAGATATATACATATTTACAAAAATGTACAAGAACTTAGATATACATATACTACAAACTAAGCTACAATAATTAAATTAAAATTCACACAGATATTTACAATTAAAATGGAGTAAAAATAAGAAGTTTCGCTACAGTTTTACCATTTTAAGTTATTATTTTGTTCTGCTAATTAATTGTGTATTAACAGTTTTTTAAATTCATTTATATCGCTGGCTTTCCTTACACTGATAGGTAAATCATTCCACAGTTTGCAAAATGTGGTTGTAAAAGAATTTTCCCAGTATTTGCTTCTTGGATGCATATTGTTTATGCACATGTTTGCACGGTGATTATATTTTCCATATTTCCTGATTAGTGCCCTACTACTTGTTTTCAACTCTTAAACATGTGTACTAAGCTGTTGTACTTGGTTATATATCTCAGTAACTTATACAAATATGTTTATATATATAGACGATATCAAAAAATCACAATACTTTATTTATTAATGGATGAATAAAATTGAAACGCTTAGAAAATATCCAGTGCATGATTATTTATTACCTCTGTAAATTTGTGCCCGATGGAAGGATTAGATGTAAGGCGGTAGGCAAAAAGCTCTCGACCAATCAAATTTGAGCTTTTCAAAATACTTAATTTAAATACTTAATGCTAAAGATCATTAGAAGGCCAGAATCGTATTAAGGCAACCCTAAATCCAAGTAAAATAATAAAAAATCAACTTTTTGAATGCTCAAATTTGATTGGTCAACAGCTGATATGCTAAATATTCTTGAAACTAATGTGTGGACTTGTTTCATATTTACAGACATTGATTGGTACATTTGTTTACAGATGCTGTTACAATCTTGTAGTATTACAGTGATTTATTTTCAATTTAATCAGCATTATAGTCAAAATTTGCCTTATAATGGTATTAAGTGGCTCAGACGATACAGAAACCCATGTTAAAATTTGAAAAAAAATTACACGTATATTTATGCTCATCAAAGGAAAAAAGAATAAGGACAGAGTGATAATCCAAAGTTAAGGCAGTTTTGCAAGCTAATATATATTTAAATAGCTTAAATAATACAAGTACGCAAATTATTCCAAAATTACAACAATTTTTAATGTGTACTTCCTATTACAGACTAAATACTATTGTTTAATTTTTAGGAATTCACATACAACACAAGAATGAGGTATTATGCAGAGGTACATGGTTTTTGTTCACTGTGGTATTTCGAGAATCAATATTTTTTGTTGTCCTACTCACCTGTGAACGTGTTTTCAGCATAAAGTTTCCAGTGCTTTATAAAAAATATGCGAATATTAAAAACGTGTATAAGACCGGATTATTATTATCTTTATTCATTTTTGCAACATCACTACCTCATCTTTACTACATGAGATGGAACGATGGCATATGTAAAGTAGAAAATGATTTACCATATTATGATATGTATTATATTGGATCTCATTACATCCTAAGTTTCGTTGTACCTGCCGTTATTGTACTTCTTGGAAATATTATCATTATCAAAGCGCTTTTACAATGGAGCAAAAGAAGAATTTCAACGGGCTGGGAATTTCGGGTTGCATCATTGCTCTTGGCTATATCTTTCACATTCCTTACTCTGTTGTTCGGTTCAAGTTTAATTTCTGTATACTCAGCCAATTATAAGGCTGATACTACAGAAAGGTTGGCTACACTATATCTACTGTATGCTGTCCACAACAACCTTTGCTTTATCAACAACTCTGTAAATTTCATTTTTTATATCATTTCAACAAAGTCATTTAGAGAAACGTTTATTAAAACGATTACTTGCAGAATATACAAAAAATGTTCATAAAAATCGTAAAGTTGTGCTTGCGTTTTAGTTGATAAATATAAAATGCATTCTTAGCACAATTGTTTGTTTTCTGGGACATTTTATAATTATTGCATACATATTTTATGTATAATATGCAAATTACAATTATATGTTGATGTAAAATATGTAGTGCCAAATATATATGACAATCTATCCCGTGGGCTTTAAACCTTGTATTTACCTTAACATTAGGTTTGGAACGAAATGTATTATTGTTAATATATGGTGTGTCTAATAATTTAACCTTATTTCTAGAGCTTCACCTTTAATTAACAAATAGTTTTGTCAACATTTTTTACCAAACTTATTCTTCTTGTGACTGAAGTACATGCTAATATGATTTTTTTTCAATGAAAAATCCGATTTGTAAGAACATTCAAACAGTTTTCCAAAACTAATGCGCAGAAAATGAGGCCATCTAATGCCAACTGGAACATGAAATATCCTTGTTTTCTCAAAAATAATTTCATAAATGTGGAAATTGGTTGTTTGTTTGAATAGACACCAGACTGTTTAAGGTAAATATTTTAATAAAAAATCAAAGAAAAAGAACTTTACATTAATAATTTTCAAACCTTGATTAAATTTTTAATTTAACATGCAGTACATTCATGATTTACAAAATATTCATCAAATTACATTTTTTTATATATTTTTTTATAATATTTTCGGTAAATTTAGTTTGTATTTATATTCATCTTTTTTGTTTAAACGTCAAGAAATTTACAATTAAGAATTAAAGAACACAAAATTCATTCGACCATCTCTGATCATTTAAAGAACTGTAATATGAAATTTACATATAAAATTTCATCCAAGGCAATTGATAATTTTCAACTAAGCATCATTGAATCAATTTATATAGAACATTCATGACTGTTAAGCCAAATATAATTATATATAAATAAATAATTAAATAATAGATGTATCCCTTGTACAATGCATTTATATAAATGAGACTATTTCTTAGCGTGCAAAGATATGTTAGCACATTGCCACTGTATATATTATTGAGATTGGCTGAAATGTTCCTCATTCTCGAATAAGAATGAAAATAGCATGGAATGGGAAACTTCATTCCTTGATTCTATCTTTTAGCCTTAACTTTTGCCAATCAACATTCAAAGAAGTCTCCGTCCTGCAACATACCAAGGTGGGGAGCGGACCATTTGCAATCTTTAGGATAGTAGATCACTGACAGATTTATGGAAAAATTTAAGAAATCAAACATTTGGATCTTTCCAATTCTTAAGGATTGTAAATTTTGTGTAGTAATTTTTTTTTCGTATTGCTTTTATCGATATTTTTAGGGTGAATCATTTGTACGTATTATACTAGTATTTATTCTTTAATTGTTTTAGGTTTACCACCCTGAGACTTCTACTAGGGCTTTGCGGGTAAGGTATTTCTGATACTTTATTCACAGGTAACTGTTCCCGAAGAAACGACACAATATTAAAAAATGCTTATATTTTGCCAGTGAGGTTTTTCTCCAGAATAATGAAGATGTTCAAAATTTCAAAGCTCTAGGTTCAATATTGGCCATTTTAAAGCTGGCAAAATTTCTCAATTTTGGTCTCTAAAAATTCACCTTTAGGATTTTCTCTGATATTTTCATTATTTTTCTCTCACAGGTGTAGTTTTTGTGGAAACTGCTTGAAAATTTGCTTAGAAATTTGAAAGCAGAGTGTTTATGGCTGGCTAAAATAAATTAAATTTTTGTCGAAAATTGCATGAGCCTTAAATTTTTAAAAAAATTTTTCAAAAAAACAGGGGGGCACAGCAAAACTGACAGTAGCAGAGAATTAAACAAGGCATTTTTAGAAACAACCAGGGTTTTCTAGGACCTCAGTCTCAAATTGAACATTCTACCTTTAAGTCTTATACTAAAACAAGGCCTCAAAAACAGTCTATTTTTTTACTATTTTCCCACATTGAACCAAAACTTACTAACATAATTTGAATTTTATTTTAGGTATAATTTTGGTAAATAATGTACTTATAGTTGCTAAGGTAGAGAGTGGAAACCTCAGAAATTACGCCATCTAGAGGTAAAAAACTGTAAAAATATTACAAAATCAGTCAAATTACTTAACTTAAGGACACATAGCTCCTTATCTATTAAAGCTGACAGCTTGAAATTTTGCATGGAGGTAGCTAGTATATTAATTAGTTGAAATTTACAAAATCCTTTTAATTTAGGGCAACATTGCCTCAGCCTCAAAGCCTAATATAATAATTAGGAAGAAATATAAAAGAAATACCTTAATACGATCCTAATTGCAAACATTTCTCGTAGCAATATACATTATATACTTAAGAATTAAGAAGAAATTTACAAGAAATACCTATAGGCTATCCTAAAATCAAACATTTTGCTAAGCAATATACATTACATAGTTAGCAATAAAGAATAAAATTCAATTAGCAATTGGCTTTTCCTTTTAAACTAAAAGAAAAAATATTTGAGAATTGTGATCTGCAAGCTAAATGAACCTTCTACTTTCTCATTGGGAAAAAGGCTCAAAAGGCGAGTGAAGTGAGCCTTTTGAGTATGTCTTTCAAATTACATATGCATCTTGATCACCAATTCACACAATACACCAAAACCACTCCGACAACTTGTTGTTATTATATTGTCTATGTATGTGTTGATTCCTTCTTTGAATGTAATGTTTTTTATTTTGCAAAATTTTGGTTATATATCATGGAAAAGTGTCTAGAGCAGTGCATAATCTGAGTTTTATAATTATATATATATATATATATATATATATTCATATCATTCATAAGGTGGTATGAATGCTGTTTTCTCTATATCCTCAGTTTCTATCCTTACCTGCCAGTATGCTTTACACAATTCAATTGATGTAAAATATTTGTGCTTACTAGATTCATAAAGATTATATGTGTTGAAATATATTCCAATAATATTGGAAGGCGTGTTTGCATAGATTTTCACAAAATATGCAATCAAAACGCTTTATTTTGTCATAAAATATCTCTGTTATATTTAATTGGAGCATAATCCTACGCCGCTTATAATAGGAGTCAAAAGCTATTCATGAAAGTGTTTGCAGACAATTATAATTATCTTATTTTACAAAGCAATGACCAGATTAGCTTCAAGCTAAATTCCATTTGGAGCACGTTAAATAATTTCTCAATAACAAAAGCAATGTTGAACATTTTTTTTATATTGCACTCCCACAGTATTATAAGCGTCTAAGATTTTAGTGAATAACAACTGCAATTATATTGAAATAATAGTTTCTAAATGTAAAGTGTTTTTGATTTGCACAAGTGGATTCTGACATAGAATCTGGCCACAGGCGGATCCAAAAGGGCCCGTGCCCCATCTAAAATAAGAACAATTCTTTAAAGTGGTGCAAAAAATTACAAACCAAATTTTTTTTTTAACAATAGTTTGCATCAAATTTTTTTATTCAAATTCAATAATATGTGCGGACTTCACCAACATGCACTTCTGTGACTTCTGAAAACCCAGCACAACTTTTCATAATTTTAAAAATTTCATTGATTTTAGCAAGATTTTTGCATTTTGAAATGTTTGATTTTTTTGAATTTTATCAAAACATTCATAATATTATGTGAACATTTTGTACTTTATTTAACCCTATATCATTAAAGAGCATTAAAAAATTCTCATTTGTAGTGCAACATGAAATCCTATAATTTGAAATACATAATATATTCAATTTAGTGCATATTTTTGTGAAAAATATTACACAAAATACCGTTCTTTCTGAAAATAATCCTTTTTGTTGAAAAATCGATACAATTTCACGCAATTACCCCTATCAATATTACTACTTTCAGCTAAAAACAATAAAATAATTAAAATTGTTGTTTACGATCTTATACCATGTTGTTAATACATTTATCTGTGGCATTGAGGATTTAAGAAATTTTTACTGAAGTTTTTATGTTTAATATTATTAATATCAGAATAGCTGTTACTAACTTCTTTTACCATCTTAACTGTGTATAAATTACTGCAACCATAATGTAAAAGGTTTAAATTCTTGTTGCAGAGTTTATTTATTAAAGAAACGCAATATTTATTTGATATGATTAGCTTTTCACTGCCATTATCAAAATGTTTAGCACTATAAAATTCACAAGATATTTATCAATATGCACTTTTATACGATAACTTTCTTAGATTTAGTTTTTTTCTTATGCTAAAAGGAATTCGTTGTAAGTAGCTTTGTAAGTGACCTGATGCTGGTTATTACTTCACGTCCCAATAAACAATAAAACGTTTTATACCCCTCTTATAATGGTATAACACGTTGTAAGACGTCTTAAGATACGTCTTCTAAACGTCGTATAAAACACCATTTCTAAACGTTGCTGAATGCCATCTAGTGTCCACCAAATGATGTTCTAACACGTTTTCTAAACGTCTTCTAGACGTCTTCTAAACTTTTTCTAGACGTCTTCTAGAAATCAACAAATTTCCTATAAAATATTAGAAACAATCTTTAATATAATTTTTTATATTTCATAATACATATTTTCCGCTTTTGTTGTTGTTTCACACTTTGATAAAATACTTACATTTATATGAGGCATTAAAATGAGTGCCTCAACTTCAATTTCCACTTATGATTAACATAGAATGCATAAAATCTGTTAAAAATGCAGTCGACATAAGCTTTAATGAGATAAGAAGTTCTAAGAATTTACTTTAGATGATTGAACATAGTATCCATCAAAATGGTATAGGTGCAAATGCAATTTTGTTGTTAGTTGAAAAGCTGCCCCAACTTCAATTTTCGGTACTATATATATATATATATATATAT
>CABFPE010000212.1:1054918-1067154 GCA_900660155.1 Hofstenia miamia | reverse complement strand
ACCACCAGTACTTATTAGATAACAGTAAAGTTGCCCATTTTCAGTGACTTAGACAGATGATTAAGGATATACAAAATACAGTCATTGGCAACAATAATGAGTTTTCTCTCATCAATGACAGTGTTAATGAGATTGAATATTATGATAACCTCACTGAATGTGAGGAAGATGACTTTACACAGGTTGAGTACAATAGTAACCTCAGTAGTAGTAGTAACACTATAGCTACTCTTATTTGGCCTAAATGAAAAGCTAGAGATCAGAGATAATTAGATCATTTAAATACCCAGGAATGGGACCTTAATCCTATATCTTTGTCTAGCAACTATGAAAAGAACAGAGAATCAACCCCAGCCAGACTCCAAGTGTGATGACAAATCAACCCAACCCACAAGAAGAAACAGACTGATCAATGACGCCAAGACAATCAGATGAAGGCACATCATGAAAGTGAGAGCGCCCAGCAGAAGACACCCATAGTAGCCACAAATATGAGGGAAGACAACCCACTCCTCAGAAGCAGACTTCCCACAACTACACTCAGAGACAACTCTCTTAGCAGGAGTGGACCTCAGACTACTATGCACAGAGACAACTCTCTGTGTGTGAATCTGAGGAGCATAGAGTGCCTTTTGCCCAATTGTCTAACATAACCTTGCCCCATGTTGACTCAAAACCCCCTCCTAGTCCCAGTCCTTCCTCCTGTGACTCAGCTAGTGTTAGGTCCTGAAAAGCTGAGGAATGTAAAGCTAAGACATCTAAGGTTGGTGGTGAGATCCTACATCTGTACTTTATTGCTACTCAGAAAGCAGTTCATTTAGTTTGAGACAACATATATGAAGAAACTAAGAATAAGTTACAATGGACATTCAACACCAAAGATTTAACCTGTTCTGTCAACATAACCCCCTTTATCATCAATGTGTAGGCCCCAGATCAATGCTATCATCTGTTATGACTCTAAAATGTTAGCTAGCATGGCGTGACCCTACTGGTGAAGTACCATTCACACCATGTTTGATGAGGACTTCAACTTGTCTCACTTATGCCAGTTTCTAAACAGCAAAGAAAAAATAAAGAAATTCAAATGCATCAACATTGATTTTGACAACCTGTTAGTCATCTACTTCCTCTGCATCAACAAGGTGAATGTTTAGTCATGTTCTTAAAGGAAGAATATCAAGATACCATCCTGGATGAAGTTGAGAGTTTGCATTTTCATATGGAAAACTTTACCATTTTGCATAGCAGCTCCTACCAGCCCACCAACTTGTACAATACTCACATGATCTCAGCTACTAAGATCATTTACACGGATCTGCTCTTGTGGTCAACACTTGTCTGATCCTCACTATGTGCATCCAGGCTCAATCACTAGAGTCAATTAATATCGGCTCATCTGGCCTCTGTTCTGATGTCTCTGATCTCCACGTCAGTTTTGCATTTTCACAAAGTGCAGCTACACTGCAGGAAATTGATGAGGTGTGGACAAACTTGAAAGCAGATTGCAGCCCAGAGACACAATGGCCTACAATCAATATCTGTAGCCCCACTTCACAATATCATCAATCCGTCCAAAGAATGCTAGCCAAGTTACATTTATCTCATGACACCCAATATCATCAGAACTTTTCAGAAAAGATGTTATCAGAAAAATTCATGCTGGCGATCCAATCCCATGGAGCCATGTAGGTTCTCACCATTTTCCTCACCATTGATCCTCACCTTCAGCTACCCATGGATAAGCTACCAGAGAGAAACTTACAAAGCACTGTTCCCATGAACTTGGTATCAGTCCTGCTGCCTGTAAAGTTAAGAACTGGTTGCTCCACTCTTGCTCATTGCCCACCTCTCCTGAGAAGACTAAAAAAGCAATGGAACATTTTGAGAAGTTCTATGCCCCTCTCAAACTATGAAGACGCCCAAACAATTCTACTGTGAGGAAGAGCTCTTATCCTCATCAGCTATTGAGGTATTGTCTGTGATGAAAGCCCTCATTGAAGCTGTCAACCTAGAAAAATTGCCAGGGTCACAGTCTCACCCAAGCTCATGCCTGCTTGGTCTCTTACAAATAATGAATGAATCCTAACTATCAAGCACTACCCTGAGGAATTTGCTGAGAAGCCAGTGATAGTTGATAGAGGTGTTGAGCCTAACAGCAACAATGAAATCTTAGGGCTCATGAAATGGTGCCTCACCAAGATGCTAGCTAAGGAAGAGTTGGTCCTTCTACTATAACCAGGGCAACAACTTGCCTTGGACATAGAATGTACCACAGCCTGCCTTTGCCTCTCTACTGCTCAGATTGAAAATTTACAGAGCCATGGACTCTGCAGTGCTTTCTGGGACTCCATCAGGGATGCCAAAATAAATTATCCTGTCATGATCAGAACAGCCTCCCTCTGGAGCAAGTCCAGCTTTGCTCAGTTAGAGAACAATGTTGAGAAAAACAACCTTCTCTGTATCCTGCCGCCTTGCCTAATGACACCACTGATTTTGCCATCATGGAGAGTATGCCATGGAAAGAAGAAAGTCTCTGCCCATCTCACCAACCATATTAATTATGTCTCTACTGCCTCCAAAGTCAACAGAGCCATGCAAACAAAGGAGTACAAAGAAACCTGTGATGCATTGTTGGAAGGCAGTAATCCAAACATGTGTATATCAATGGGAAACTGACTGTCCAGGATATCTTTCAGAAGGGGCAGCCTATCTCTACTCAACTAGAGAAGATCCACCAAACTATTAACTCACTTGACCCTCATGTCGTCATTTTATTCCAAGCTGGAGATGACCTGATGTGGGCCAACAAAGCAGAGACAATAACCCAATACTACAATGTAACCAAGCANTACCCTGTCACAATCAGAACAGCCTCCCTCTGGAGCAAGTCCAGCTTTGCTCAGTTAGAGAACAATGTTGAGAAAAACAACCTTCTCTGTATCCCCCCGCCTTGCTTAATGATGCCACTGATTCTGCCATCATGGAGAGTATGCCATGGAAAGAAGAAAGTCTCTGCCCATCTCACCAACCATATTAATTACGTCTTGACTGCCTCTGAAGTCAACAGAGCCATGCAAATTAAGGAGTACAAAGACACCCATGATGCATTGTTGGACGGCAGTAATCCAAACATGTGTATATCAATGGGAAACTGACTGTCCAGGATATCTTTCAGAAGGGGGAGCCTATCTCTACTCAACTAGAGAAGATCCACCAAACTATTAACTCACTTGACCCTCATGTCGTCATTTTATTCCAAGCTGGAGATGACCTGATGTGGGCCAACAAAGCAGAGACAATAACCCAATACTACAATGTAACCAAGCATATTGAGATCATTACTATGCTACATGCTGGCATCACAGATCCTGAAGAGATGACGCTGCAGCAAGTGAACAAGTACTGTTCACTCTTCATTGATCATGCTACCTGTATGGGATCTCTCAGAGAAGTTTTCCTTCACTTTTATCCCAATACCAAGATTAGCACTGATGACGCACACACCTCAGACACTGACACCTTAATGACGCTTCTCATCACCCTCAAGGGCCTCCATCTGTACAAGCATTTTTAGGACACTTTCACCCAGAGGTTGAATGTACTATGATGAAATTGTCCTATTAGTTTGAGGCTACCAGAACTCAAGTATTTCAGGTTACACAGCAAAACCATCACTCAATGGGAGGCATTGATGCAGGTCACTAGGCAACCTTGCTACACAGAAGTTTCATCTTGGGATGACATATTGGCCAAAGAAATGATCAAAGAAGCCCAAAAGTTGTTGTGTGGTCCTACAGTTCAACTGTTACATCAGCCTTAACTGTGCAATGGGGGGCATGTAGAGTCACTCAAGGCCTTTGTTTAATTTTTATTTGATTTTAGGCACTCTCCTATTAATTTCATGCTATTTAATTTAGTGATTTTATTAGTTTGTGATCTTTTCAAACTTAAGTTTCAAATTTAGTAATTGTCCCCTCTAGCTATTGATTACATGTAATTGCTCAGTTAATTTGTGAGGGAAACAAGCTAACTTTTTTAAATGATAAATATTTATCTTCTCTTGTAATAAAGTGAGAACTCAATGTAAAAAAAAACGTTCAACAAATATCATTCTCACTGGATAATATTTGCTCTTTTATTGTTTTATCATTTACTAACCTTTTTAGCTTTTTCTTGAATTTTATAATAATGCAATTGTGAGATCCGGTGATAATGTGGGAGGAACTCCACTGTGCCTGGGGCAATAACTTGCTCTATGACAGATGTGAGCCCATATTGTGTTTGCTTTAGGCTACATATAGGCATAGGCAATAAAAGAACTACTACATCTATTGATTGAACATGAAAAAACTATCACACAATGTGAATATACTATGCTGTTGGCATACATGAATAAGTGGTAATTACACGTTATTTAATATCTTTATTATATGAGCTGAGAAGATAAGCACTAAGATAATTTGGTTTTATTGAGCTAGAAATTACAACTTGAGACACACAATTAGCACCTTGGATTGTAAGGATGGATTCTAAAGGCTTGGCTTCAGTGAGATGCCATATGAATTGGTCACTACTTTAACTGTCTTGGAATTACTTTTTCTACAATGAAATTGGTGTAATTACTGATCTTCATTTGTTTTGTTAAAGCATGGGTTGCTCTTGGCAATAGTAATCCTCTGCAACCTTCATACTGCTTGAGCTGCTAGAAGCACCCCATGATTCTACAATAGCCTAAGCTTTTCTAAATAAATCTAATTTATATAATGTATGACTGCGCTTTGAAATTTAGACAGGCAGTTTATACACTTTAGTGAAGTTCTATAGATGGCTATTTTTCAGGTTAATAAGTAATGGATCAGGTAAATTAAAATTAATATTGCCAATTAGAATTCACTTAAAAAATATTATTGTATTTCTCTAAATCAAATTTTTTGTTACATTTATCTTTGATTTTACAGCATAGATTAGCACTGCTCAAATTAATGTTGGAACTTGATTTTCTTATATAAAGCTATATAATTTTGCTTATAAATAATGTAGTGTGACATAATCCATCAAAATATCATGTGTGGTCAAGATGAGAGAAAGAATGGATGAAACAAAGACTAAAAATATTATAATGATTATAATAATTAATATGTAAACACATGATAGGATTGATAATTTGATTTTGTAAATTGTTTTGTGCAGTTATATTTAAATTATGCTTGACAGTATTTGACAAAACAATAGATGGCCAAACAGTGTACTCTAATTAACACTGATGTTGTGTAACTATCAGCAGAACTGTAAACCAAGGGAAAACTGTAAACAAGAATTGATTAAACAGGTACTAGTCAAGTATTTTACTATGATGTGCTATAAATATGTTAGAAATGATATAATTACTGATGAACAAATTTAGTTTGGATTTACTTATCTCTTGTCAGGTTATTTTATATTTTATGGAAAGCTAAACATTCAAGCACTGGGGTAATTGTATGGTGGTTCCCACATCCATTTAAAGGTATGCTGGAGCAGCCTCACGATCAGCTATTCCACAGCAGTGAGGGTGACAGCTGTAATTACCTTTCAGTGCTTTTAGGTTACAAATAGGTATAGGGGTTTTTCACCATTATAGCTCTCCCATTCATTGTTGCTTGCCAGTTATTATGATTACAATGATTATGTTCTACATGATTACTTCCCTATCAATGAAATCTAGTCAGTTATGGTGTTATCTTACAATCAGTGATTTAGTATCAAATTTATTTAGATCATGTTTTTATATTACATTCAATTTCAATTTAGTAGTAGAATTAAGTTGCTCATTGATTCCTATTGTAGACCTTTGGCCAACTTATGCATTTGTTTTCTTGTCAGCAGCATTTTTTTTTACATGTACAAAGGGCTATCATGTATTACTATATCTGTAGGGCTATTATATGTATGGCTTGATAATAAGCTAAAGCATCCCATTTGCTGTAATTGATCATCTTTACAAAGTCATAATAACAAAAACAATCAATGCACTAAACTCTTAAGTAGTTACAAATTCCCTCACACTGAGTCCACTATTCACACACTAATTCTGTCGATGGTTTTCACTGCAAAGATGAAGCACAATTTGTAGTTGTGATTACTTGATGTGTATCTGGAACCACATGGCAAACCTTTGGGGGTTGATCCTGTCTTCCATACTCCACCTTTTACCTAAATGAGTTGTGGTGAGTTATGCAGTTAGAGAGGCTAACATGCATTAAGTTAATTTAATAAAATGAACACAACATTCAATTGGAAGGAGAGAATTAGGAGATTGTTGAGCTTACTTCTCATATTATCTAAGAAAAGTAATAAGTTACTACAAATTCTGTACAAAATGTGGATTGGCAAGATTCTACAGTAGGGTATATTGAAGCTTGATTTTCTAATGCAAAATGCTACCCTTTCAGGTAATATTGCCACCCAATTTTCAAGTTTAAAATATTTTGTTTGCTTCATACTGCTTAAAACAGTATTCTTAAATTTAAAACAAAATTCATTTGCTTAAGTTTGTGTAGCTATTATTATTATATAAAATTGCTAGGATTTCAGTTTTAGAGAGATATTATGTTCTTGCTCTTAATGTGATTTGCTTGCATTTACAGTTCTTCATTATATTAATAATAGTTGTTAAATTGCATATCCAGTAACTTCAATTGCTGAAATGAAACATGTTTAAATTTTTGTATGTAATACATACTGAGAAAGCTTAAGCAAATCCTCTATTGAAAGGCCTGGATTCAAACCAGCAATCTCTCATTAAAAATGAGTGTGTTCTCCTTCCACCACTGTTCAATACAAAACAAATATTTAAGAGATATTTATAAATAATTGATTTTTATATATACACAAGAACAAATGAATTAACATAAAATAACAGTTAAATTAATATACATTATGTTGGTGTCTAAAGCCCAACCATAACTTGAAAAAACAACTGAAATTTCATAAAGTATCCATTTCTATATANAAGGCTTGGCTTCAGTGAGATGCCATATGAATTGGTCACTACTTTAACTGTCTTGGAATTACTTTTTCTACAATGAAATTGGTGTAATTACTGATCTTCATTTGTTTTGTTAAAGCATGGGTTGCTCTTGGCAATAGTAATCCTCTGCAACCTTCATACTGCTTGAGCTGCTAGAAGCACCCCATGATTCTACAATAGCCTAAGCTTTTCTAAATAAATCTAATTTATATAATGTATGACTGCGCTTTGAAATTTAGACAGGCAGTTTATACACTTTAGTGAAGTTCTATAGATGGCTATTTTTCAGGTTAATAAGTAATGGATCAGGTAAATTAAAATTAATATTGCCAATTAGAATTCACTTAAAAAATATTATTGTATTTCTCTAAATCAAATTTTTTGTTACATTTATCTTTGATTTTACAGCATAGATTAGCACTGCTCAAATTAATGTTGGAACTTGATTTTCTTATATAAAGCTATATAATTTTGCTTATAAATAATGTAGTGTGACATAATCCATCAAAATATCATGTGTGGTCAAGATGAGAGAAAGAATGGATGAAACAAAGACTAAAAATATTATAATGATTATAATAATTAATATGTAAACACATGATAGGATTGATAATTTGATTTTGTAAATTGTTTTGTGCAGTTATATTTAAATTATGCTTGACAGTATTTGACAAAACAATAGATGGCCAAACAGTGTACTCTAATTAACACTGATGTTGTGTAACTATCAGCAGAACTGTAAACCAAGGGAAAACTGTAAACAAGAATTGATTAAACAGGTACTAGTCAAGTATTTTACTATGATGTGCTATAAATATGTTAGAAATGATATAATTACTGATGAACAAATTTAGTTTGGATTTACTTATCTCTTGTCAGGTTATTTTATATTTTATGGAAAGCTAAACATTCAAGCACTGGGGTAATTGTATGGTGGTTCCCACATCCATTTAAAGGTATGCTGGAGCAGCCTCACGATCAGCTATTCCACAGCAGTGAGGGTGACAGCTGTAATTACCTTTCAGTGCTTTTAGGTTACAAATAGGTATAGGGGTTTTTCACCATTATAGCTCTCCCATTCATTGTTGCTTGCCAGTTATTATGATTACAATGATTATGTTCTACATGATTACTTCCCTATCAATGAAATCTAGTCAGTTATGGTGTTATCTTACAATCAGTGATTTAGTATCAAATTTATTTAGATCATGTTTTTATATTACATTCAATTTCAATTTAGTAGTAGAATTAAGTTGCTCATTGATTCCTATTGTAGACCTTTGGCCAACTTATGCATTTGTTTTCTTGTCAGCAGCATTTTTTTTTACATGTACAAAGGGCTATCATGTATTACTATATCTGTAGGGCTATTATATGTATGGCTTGATAATAAGCTAAAGCATCCCATTTGCTGTAATTGATCATCTTTACAAAGTCATAATAACAAAAACAATCAATGCACTAAACTCTTAAGTAGTTACAAATTCCCTCACACTGAGTCCACTATTCACACACTAATTCTGTCGATGGTTTTCACTGCAAAGATGAAGCACAATTTGTAGTTGTGATTACTTGATGTGTATCTGGAACCACATGGCAAACCTTTGGGGGTTGATCCTGTCTTCCATACTCCACCTTTTACCTAAATGAGTTGTGGTGAGTTATGCAGTTAGAGAGGCTAACATGCATTAAGTTAATTTAATAAAATGAACACAACATTCAATTGGAAGGAGAGAATTAGGAGATTGTTGAGCTTACTTCTCATATTATCTAAGAAAAGTAATAAGTTACTACAAATTCTGTACAAAATGTGGATTGGCAAGATTCTACAGTAGGGTATATTGAAGCTTGATTTTCTAATGCAAAATGCTACCCTTTCAGGTAATATTGCCACCCAATTTTCAAGTTTAAAATATTTTGTTTGCTTCATACTGCTTAAAACAGTATTCTTAAATTTAAAACAAAATTCATTTGCTTAAGTTTGTGTAGCTATTATTATTATATAAAATTGCTAGGATTTCAGTTTTAGAGAGATATTATGTTCTTGCTCTTAATGTGATTTGCTTGCATTTACAGTTCTTCATTATATTAATAATAGTTGTTAAATTGCATATCCAGTAACTTCAATTGCTGAAATGAAACATGTTTAAATTTTTGTATGTAATACATACTGAGAAAGCTTAAGCAAATCCTCTATTGAAAGGCCTGGATTCAAACCAGCAATCTCTCATTAAAAATGAGTGTGTTCTCCTTCCACCACTGTTCAATACAAAACAAATATTTAAGAGATATTTATAAATAATTGATTTTTATATATACACAAGAACAAATGAATTAACATAAAATAACAGTTAAATTAATATACATTATGTTGGTGTCTAAAGCCCAACCATAACTTGAAAAAACAACTGAAATTTCATAAAGTATCCATTTCTATATAAGACAATGCTATGTAGTAACATGCGAGTTTCTATCATATACATTTAGTACTCTAAAGACTTATGAGAAGATCTAATCATTAAATGTGTTTACATAGAACTTTAGAGCTTGTAAAATGATAGCTCTGACTATTTGGAATCATATATTATATAAATTAGATTTCTTTAAAAAAGCATAGACTATTAACTAGAGTACCACCAAAAGCTTGGGGCATGATTTTGTGGCATCCTATATTCTTTCATAATGTCTATTAGAAAGATTGATATTTTAATTTTATTTTATAGTTTTGAAGATGTCTAGCATTCTTAATTCAATTGTATTAAACTTTGCCATATTTATAATTTTCTTCCAAGTTAATGTGCTATCCTTTCTATCAAATAAGATGAGTTACCTTTTCATTGTCAGAAGCGTATTTAGAAGGCTGTTGATTTTTTCTCTGATCTCCAAAATTTTTTATTTTGTATTGCACAAGCTCTATTTAACTAGCATATGAACAGCAATATATTGAATACCACAAAATAGTGCAATCTTGTTATATTAAATAATCGGTTGTTTTAAAATTTAAACTGAGGCAACAAAAAATATTTAAATTTTCATTGAGACTAAAAATTTTCTTTTACTAGATAATATAGTTACACCTCAAGCAAGCTTGTCAACAACAAACTTAGAAAGGAGATGCCTTGGAAAGTCAATCACATTGCATTCAACAACTTGTGAATAAGTTTTAAAACACTATCTGTTCTTAGAAAAGACTTTCAGGTTGTTCTGTTTTTTTTCCAACTTTAATCTCATCTGCTTTTATCTTGCCCTGACTCATCTCTGCTTTCAACCTTAGCATATAACCAATTAGCTGAAGCTCAGAAACTATTTCAATTGAATCAACTTTCAGCAAGTGAGTACTTGGGTCAGTGTAGCCACATGCTTGATAGTTGGCTTTCCAAAAATAATTCTCTTAGCATGGAGAGCAGATGTGGTAATGACTTGGAGATATCCCAGTCAAGTTCATGTCAACCTACAAATAAAACTATTATTTTTCATTCAGAATGGCTTAATGATAAGCACATTTTCAATGCGCAAAATATACTCCGTGCACAATTTAAAGATTCTAAGTATGATGGGTTCTTTGATCCTTTATTGTGGCAAAGGAAATCTTTCAATGGAATTTTTTGCAAATTATAAATATTAATAATTGTCATTAGATATTAATTGCTCGATTTTTTGCTGAAAGCTGGTCAATATATATCTTTGACTCTTTAATGCTTCCCCCTAGCATGTCATTAATGAACACAATCCAAAAGTCTTGTTCACAAACAAATCTTCGCTTTGCCCTTATTAACGTTGAAAGACAAGAAAACAATTATGATTGCAGATGTTTTTCAATCACATTTATGGCATCTATATTATTTGGGAAAAATCCTGCTGTCCTGGTTTATGAAAATGTCAGACAACACATTTTCAATAGTCTCAAAGACAATATATTTCATGAATTTCCAACATGCACTGTTTCCTGAAATGAAACCATTATTTTGTATTGTAGAATCACAGGGGTGATTCTAGTGAACAATAAGAGAATATAGTTCAAACTATTTTCTATTTAAAAAATGCTCTGGTCTTTATATACAATGTTATTTACAATATGTACAAATATTACAACTACCAGTCACTAACAAGAAAAGCATGAGTTCTGGCCAATACATAGTAACAACTACCAGCAATGCTACAATATCATGAAATTTAATGCTTAGATTTATTTTTAAATATAGCATTGTTCCATTCTCTTATGTTTAGGATTGTAAGTATAAAAATACCTTTTGCTATCTGAATACATACTATATTATTGAACAGTAGTGGAAGGATAACACACTCATTGTAATGAGAGATTGCTAGTTGAAGTCTAGCCTGTTCAATATAATTTTGCACTTATAATAACATTTTTAAAGTACTGTGGAGATTTTTTAATGATAAGCACATTTTCAATGCGCAAAATATACTCCATGCACAATTTAAAGATTCTAAGTATGATGGGTTCTTTGATCCTTTATTGTGGCAAAGGAAATCTTTCAATGGAATTTTTTGCAAATTATAAATATTAATAATTGTCATTAGATATTAATTGCTCTTTTTGTTGCTGAAAGCTGGTCAATATATATCTTTGACTCTTTAATGCTTCCCCCTAGCATGTCATTAATGAACACAATCCAAAATTCTTGTTCACAAACAACTCTTTGCTTTGCCCTTATGAATGTTAAAAGACAAGAAAACAATTATGATTGCAGATGTTTTTCTATCACATTTATGGCATCTATATTATTTGGGAAAAATCCTGCTGTCCTGGTTTATGAAAATGTCAGACAACACATTTTCAATAGTCTCAAAGACAATATATTTCATGAATTTCCAACACGCACTGTTTCCTGAAATGAAACCATTATTTTGTATTGTAGAATCACAGGGGTGATTCTAGTGAACAATAAGAGAATATAGTTCAAACTATTTTCTATTTAAAAAATGCTCTGGTCTTTATATACAATGTTATTTACAATATGTACAAATATTACAACTACCAGTCACTAACAAGAAAAGCATGAGTTCTGGCCAATACATAGTAACAACTACCAGCAATGCTACAATATCATGAAATTTAATGCTTAGATTTATTTTTAAATATAGCATTGTTCCATTCTCTTATGTTTAGGATTGTAAGTATAAAAATACCTTTTGCTATCTGAATACATACTATATTATTGAACAGTAGTGGAAGGATAACACACTCATTGTAATGAGA
>CABFPE010000212.1:1005032-1038587 GCA_900660155.1 Hofstenia miamia | reverse complement strand
TCTTCAGGGATTATTTTTTTTGTTAAATGATTTGTATGAATAGCTTAACTTGGAGTGTGAATTATATATCCTTATCACATTTAATCTTCTATGTGCGCTGATTTCTATTCAGGTAGCAAAAATGTATTAAAATTTCCCTGAAATGAGGCTATGTATCTTACATCTCAGAAAACAGTTTTGCATTATTTTCTGCATTAGGCTTTATCAGACATTTAACTATATGGAAATAACAATTGTTTATCAATAAAGAGCATATGTTGTCATGTATCACTTGATTTTTACCCTGTCCTAAAAATAGGATGGTAGGGACTAATAGGTTAAGCTTTAATTAATATAGTAATAATAAAAGTCAAAGCAATATATTTGCTAAAAGATACAATTAATTTACAAACTATATAATTTATATATAATAATAGTAAATGTATGTGCCTTTGTATGTGGTAAGCTCAGTGTAAGAAATCAGTATATGTGCTTTAACATGTTTGTCCTCAACTTGTGTTTTGCTAACTTCTGTGATTTCAAGTAGGATAGCGTGTTACTTAGAACAGAACAGGTTGATACCAGAGGAGCAGAAGGGATGTAGAACAAAGACGAGAGGATGCAAAGATCAGTTGTTAATAGACCAGGCAGTAGTGGAGAATTGTAGAAGAAGACAAACTTAGCAATGGCATGGATAGACTACAGGAAGGCATATGACAGCATATCATATAGATGGGTATTGAAGACATTAGAGGCTAATGGAGTTTCACAGAAATTGGTTGAGTTTCTATAGAGAGTGATTGGAAGTGGCACAATGAGATAGATGGGCTGTGCTTACCACGTTTAAAAATTCGGAATTTAGACAATTCATTTCTGAACTGGATTCAAACTTTATTCTGGGCATAACTGAAACCTGGTTTACAAATGATAATCACAATTCGTCCTGGTAAATCGATAACTCTAAATTTAAAATATTTAGAAAGGACAGAAATCCAGCTTTTCATTTTAATAAGACAAAAGGAGGTGGTGTCATGTTTTTAATACCTAAAATACTCAAACCTAAACTTAGGACAGATATAGCAAAAGATTCAACTTATGAAAGTCTTTGGGTTGAAATTCAAAACCCAGACAAAAATTTTAATAGTCAATTATTAAATATCTCTTATTGTCCAAATAAAACTTATATAAATAACTTTTTCTTACAAATGGAAGATGAATTTTCTACTGCTCTGAGTTATAACACGAATATAATGGTAATGGGAGACTGGAATGTAAATCTTCTAAACAATAACGAAAAAAGTAAGCTTGGCAATTTTCTCAATACTTTCAATATTTCACTAATAAATAAAAAAATTCCTTCTAGAATTTCTGCTAATAGTAAAACGCTTATTGACTATTTCATGATATCAGAAAATTCTTCGTCTTATAATTATTTTTGTTTTGAATTTCCATACTCAGATCACTGCCTTATAGCTACTTATTCGAATATTCTAAAAGTTTGTAAACCCTCTAAATCTTGGATAAAAATACGAAAAAAATCAGCAGAAAATGTCGAAAAACTTCGACAGAATTTAAAAGTCGAAAACTGGAATTCCATATATTCATCATTAACACCTAATGAAATGCTATCACATTTTACAAAAACTTTACTTTTCTATTTGGATATATGCTGCCCAGAAAAATATATTCTTTCATCCGAAAATACCAAAAAAACTCAGAATAATGTTTCAAAACCATGGATTGATTCTAAATGCCTCGATTTAATCGAAATAAAGAAACAGAAATTAAAAAAATACTTAAATTCCCAAACACTGGAAAATCATAATGCTTATAAATCTGCACGAAATTTATGTAACATTGCTATAAGAAAAGCAAGTAATAATTATTCCCGTTTTCAGTATCAAAGTCTTTCTTCCCAAAAAAATAAATGGGAATTTGTTAACAATTTGCTAAATAGAAAAAACATGCGAACCGAAGAAATAGAAAGAATATACTATAAAGATAAATCCATTACAAATAAGAAGGAAATCTGCAATGCTTTCAATGAAGTTTTCCTAAATTTAGGAAACTACAACGGTATGAATGTACCTTTTTGCCTTAATAAACCCAAAGGAACTCCAACCTCTTTCTCTTTTCGTTTTGCAACAAAGTATGAAATCATAAAGTCGATACAATGTTTAAAAAATAAATCCAGTGGACCCTCTCTAATACCAACGTGGTTCCTAAAACTCTCAGGTGACTTAATAGCTGAACCAATATGCTACATTTTAAATAATTGTATAAAACACTCCTTTTTTCCAGATGAATTAAAATTGGCAAATATAACACCATTATTTAAAAGAAATGATCCCGAAGATTGCGAAAATTATAGACCCATTTCGATCACTTCTCCAATCAGCAAAATTTTTGAACGAATTCTTTTTAATCAAATTAACGAACATCTTTGTAAACATGATCTCTACTCCAAAACACAATATGGTTTTCGTAAAGGTATTTCTACGAGCGACGCTTTAATACAAGCTACAGAAAAATGGCGATCAACAATAAATGATAATGAATACTCAGCAATTGCTTGCTTAGACCTCTCGAAAGCTTTCGATTCCATAGACCGCAGTATCTTTCTACAAAAAATTAAAATTCTAGGTTTTTCTAATGACAGCATAGGTCTTATCTCCAGTTACTTATACAATCGCATGCAAAGAGTTAAAATTAATGAATCTTTTTCAGATTGGGTATGCACTAAAAATGGGGTTCCACAGGGTACAATTTTGGGTCCGTTATTATTTAATATTTACATAAATGATTTGTCCGAGCAAGTAACATGTGACGTTATACAATATGCAGATGACACAATATTATTTCATTCTAATAAATTTCCCGAAAAAGCGGTTCAAACTCTCGAAACAAACTGTGCTTCTCTTGCTAAATATTTTGCCTCTATAAAACTAAAAGTAAATCCACTAAAAACTCAATTCTGTATTGTTAAATCAAAAACTAAATCTACTGATACTTCAAGATACAAACTTAATTTCAACGGCATTCAAATAAAACAGGTTGAGTCTTTTAAGTACCTCGGAATAATTTTTGACATACATCTAAATTTTGAAGAGCAACTAAATCATGTTATTAGAAAAATGGCCATATCGATTAAAGCAATTAACTTAATTTCTCAAAAACTTCCAACTAAAGCAAAAATTCAATTAATATATGCTCTAATATTAAGTCATTTTAACTATGCCAATGTACTCTACACAGATATAAACCAACAATTTCTCAGGAAATTCCAAGTGCAACTAAATTGGGCTATTAAAGTAGCAGTAAATAATCATAGCTTTAATAAGAATAATGAATATAGAAAAATTTCAAAATTATTTTTACATCCGCAATGTTACATCCATATAAATGTCTTAACGACGTTCTTCAAAATAGTTAACAATACTTTCCCATACTACAAAAATGACTTTCTTGCTGCAAAAATAGTCAATAAACAAAATAAATGAACACACATAATTCAACCTATTAGGTATAAGAAAAGAATAATGAAAAATTCATTTCTAAACACAGCTATAAATATGTGGAATGAATTACCAAAATATATTAAACAAATAAGTAAATTAAAAAACTTTAAAATGAATATTAAAAAATATTTTTGCACTTATAATATAAAAAAACTGAAATGGCGAGGTTATAAATTTTATAATCCTGATTACTCTATTAATAGAAACTAGCAATCGCCATAGCCCAAGTTAACCACTTTTTATTTGTAAATATTCGTTGTTTTCTTTTTTTTTGTTTAGTTTTGTATTACTTTCTTGACGCTTTCAGAATTTGTTATCAGTATTTCTATTTATTGTTAAAACAATTTCTGAATATAGATTTTTCTTCTTCTTCTTCTTCAAGAAGGCAAGCAGAGATTCTGGGTTGGAATTTGGATTAGGTAAGTATGCGACAGTGACAATGACCAGAGGCAAGTGCATAGATGGAGATGGTTTGAGGACGAGTAGTGGGGATAAGATTGAAGAAGTCAAAGAGGGGTACAAGTACTTAGGTGTGATAGAGAAAGATAGAACAGATCATGAGGAAATGAAGACGAGGTTAAGAAAAGAATACAAAACGAGAGTAATGAAAGTACTACAGAAGTCAGCATTAAATGAGCAGAACAGTATAAAGGCAATTAATATGTAGGTGATACCAGTGATGAGATATTCGGCAGGAATAGTTAGGTGGAACAAGAATGAACTGAGGGAATTAGGCCGGGAGACAAGGAAGATACTAGCAGCAGAGAGAGAATTCAACTTAAATGGAGATGTAGATAGGCTGTACATGGCAAGGCATAAGGGAGGGAAAGGACTACTAAGTGTATAGGAAACTGTAGAAGCAGAAGCACTGGGGCTAAAGAATATGTAGAAAAGCAACCTAAGGAGTCACTACTGGAGGTCACTAAGGAATTAATGAAGATAAGAGCTGACACTGAAGGAAAGAAGGTATACCAGAGTAGGATGGAATCTGAGAGACAAACAATGTCTAGGCAGAAGGCAATGCATGGAGAATACTGGGGGAACACAGAAAAGTGTGACAGAGAAGATTGCAACATGTGGTTAAAGAAAGCAGAACTTAAAAGGGAAACAGATGATAATGACAGCAAAGGAGAAAGCGATAAGAACAAACTGGGTGAAGAAGCGTGTAGATAGAAGAGTGGAAGTAAGTGATAGGTGTAGGCTATGTAAGACAAAGTGTTAGACAGTAGATCATCTGATAGCAGAATGTGAGAAGTTGGCGCAGAATGAGTATTGGTTCAGGCATGACAAGGTAAGACGAATGGTACACTGGAGCTTCAGCAGGCAGCATGGGTTAGAAGCAGGAGACAATTGGTATGAGCACAAGCCGCAGGGAGCCATTGAGAATGAGAAAGTTAAGATACTGTGGGACTTCAACATACAGACAAGCAAGGTGATAGAAGCAAGGAGGCCAGACATAGTAGTGGTATACAAAGAGAAAATATTAGAAACAGTGATAGATATAGCTGTAACAAAGGACAAGAATGTAGAAAGCAAGGAGAAAGAGAAGATAGACAAGTACAGGGAGTTGGCAGAGGAAATACAAGGCTGTGGAAGTTAAAGAAGGTTAAAGTAGTCCCGGTCGTAGTAGGAGCACTAGGAGCAGTGAGTAAGAAGCATAAGAGATACTTGGAGGAGTTAGGAGTACCAAAGTGGGGAGGAGCGGTAGCACAGAAGGCAGCATTGCTAGGAACAGCTAGAGTCCTGAGGAAAGCTCTCAGACTCCCTGGGAACTGGTGAGTTCCCTGAGCTGAGAGGGATACCAACATGAAGATGTGAGATGCAAGAATAATAATAAATTTAATTAAGCTTACAATACAGTAAACTACACTACAAACTACAAAACCAAAAGAAATATAAATAATTAATAACATGAGAAATATCGATCTGGGAATATGGTCTTTGATGAGAATAATTTCGGTGGATTGTTTTTTCTTAATTTTAATGTAGTGTATTCAGTTCTTTTGCTAATGAATAGTTTTAGTGGATGTTTTTGAGAGTATTCAATGTGTTCATGTAATGCTTTGTCGTTTGTTTTAATGATGTTAAAAATATTTAATTTTTTAGTAATAATTTTATATTTAAACGCTTTCTTGTATATGTTGTTAAGCTTGGGTGTTTCTGATTCACCCGCATGTACTTGTATGCCGTAAATTATAATAGAATTAACTAGAGAGTTAAATAAAATTTCAGTTTCATCTTGATTTAAAAATCTTTTTACCTTTAAAATTATATAGAAATTTCTCATTGATCTTTTATAAACTTGAGCAATATGTTTTTTAAATGTTGTTATTTATGGTAAATCCAAGATATTTCATTGTTGTTACTGAGTAATGGCAATCAATTTTAGATATATTATCAACAAATTTTCTCTTCAATTTTATAATCATTTCCAGCGACTTTCTATAATTAATTTTAAATTTCTTTTCTTCATACTAAGATTTGAATTGAATGTGTTAAGTCTAAATTTTCAAGAGTTTGAAGACAAATCAGTTTATCATCAGCATACTTAATAATAGAACCATTTGTAATATTTAAAGAGTCACAATTTATGAAAATAAAAACCTTGTCTGATGGTGACTAGTATGTATCTGATTAAAATGATTATTTTTTGTTGTTGAAGCTCAGTTGGTCATTTGTTAACGCCTACGACAAATATTATAATTGCTTCTATATGGAATTTTTTTAAATAATACATTTTTTAGTGTCAATATCTTTTTTTATGGACGATACATTTTTTAAAAAACTTGGTGAAGTGCTTTGTTTGATTAATACTAGACAATCTTAAAATTTATAGAAATTGCAACATTTTGAGATACTAGTGTTATACTAAACCAAGACAACAATATCAGTAGCTTGAAATGAAAACTTTCTTGTAAATAGCGCATGTATTTTATTTTGTACATTTACCGACCCTATTTAAAGGTTTATCAGTTTTCGAAATTGTAGGTAAAGTCTCTAAATATAGAATACTTTGTCTTATCTTAAAATAATTATTTTCAAAATGGAGGATTCACAAAGAAATATTGGTTACAGTTCATAACTATAATTACAAATAACATTTTTATGAAATAAGCTTTTATTCAGAAAGTGTTTTAACAATATTTAGTCATACTGGTAGCAACTGAAGGCATCAACAGAAGCAACTGAACCATGTTTTAACTCTTGACGAACTAATGTTTTTTAATCCACATGTAAAATCATTCACAGCTATGGGCATGTACTATAATTCCATAGATTACCATGCCCGACACAAATGTCTTGCGAATATAGAAAAATAAAGAGTTAAAGAAATACAATAATGAACTTGTTTTTGCTTGTGAATCAAAAGCTAATGTTCCGGGTATTAAAAAGATAGCACCTAAGCTAGAAATTCTAATGTACTCAGATATTTTTTAACCAACTTAAGTACTCCTGAAATCAAAGAAACAATGTTCGTTGAAAACGCAAAGTTGCAAGATTTGTGGTTTAAATGATTCAATGTTGGAAATAATATTTACTAAAAATACCGGATATAACCAAACGTCGATTATTTTTGGCGAAATTTCTCCAAAAGTACCGGTAAGTTCTTGCTTGACAACAGCATGCATATTTCTCTTCAGATGTGCAATGTTATGTAGCATTATTATGTATATATGTCTCCAACTGTGGAATGTATAGACACGAGAAAATCACATCGGTGTATATTCTTTGCTAAAAGTCACACATATGAATTGTCCAAATAAGAACAATCCCTGTAAATATAAATGTATTCATTGCAGCATATCATTCCCTCGGACATGCAATTATCATACTTTCTCAAAAGACTGCTATTTATTGGTCAAAAATTAAGGTCGTAATAATGCAAAAAACAGGAACTGACAATTGACTAACACGTAAATAGATGTAGTTAGTTAAACTTGGTTTGACTGAAATTTCTGAAAGTTGTCCTAAATTGGCTCGATAATTTTTAACCATAACATATTTTATAAAATCCTATGTACATAAAATCAATATAAAAGATTTTAAGTACAGTATTTTCCTCTTCATTGATTAAGCTTGATTGTTAAAAGCTTAGCCTCGTCTAACATACAAACTGGGCGGCAAATATGCCGCGCGGTGATGAAATTTTACCGCCCAGTAATTGTGATTTTATTTAACTGAGCGGCATAGGGCAAAATAAAAATTGATGTTTGAAATCTATAAATTTACTCGATACAAAAAAATAAGTGTATTAATTGGATGAACGGAATCAGGCTCTTGCCTTCTTAAAATCATAGAATAGACTGTCCATAATTTGGAAATTGACAATACTTTTTGCTGAGATTCTGCTGTTATTTAAAGGTTTGCAAAAAGAATCTCAGAGAACCTTTGTGACGCTTGCAGATCTGATATGTTATAGTGACAGAGTCCTAGTAGCAAAAAATGCAGACAAACCAGGAAACTTGTGCTTTAGAAGAAAATAAGATCTGGATAAAACGTTCAAAAATACAGTGTGTATATATACAAATAGTATTTAAAAAAGCAAATTTGTTGAAGATTTCGATGTACTGGAAAAGGAATTCCATAGATGAGGACCTTCATAAATATATTGCAGAACAAAAGGGTTCTTAATCGTGTGAGCCATTCGCTTTATACGTAAACTGACATAATCCTTTATAATGTTACTTAAGTTTTGAGGTACCTGAATATTTTTTTCGATATCAAACATGAAAACGAATATTTTAATTCATTCATATTTTATAAATTAACAATACAAAATAGAATGTTTAAGAATTACCAAATTTAAAATTGTTTTTTTAAAGAACGAAAATAAATACATATAAAGTTTTACATTACAATGATTTTTTTGGGTGATCGATACTGGAAGACTTGTACAACGGTTTAGATGCTGTGGATAACACTATTTAATGAGTTTGTGTTCCAGATTTCACAGATTAGACATGAATTGCTTGAACCCTAACCACCATACCTTGATAATAGAAGTGTAGCATTTCCCTGCTGTAAATTACTGACAATTGCTGGAAAAATATGTAGAAATCGTATTCAGATCGCAAGAGGCACCTCTGGCAGAAGACATAAAAGAATACTTTGATAGCAATTGGTGACCATCCTCCTAGAGCTTCCACTGATAGTGGTATAAAGGAATAACAGTAGCTGAACATGATTCCGCTTATTTAGCAAGCTTTCGGTGGTTGTCAGAAACTGCATACAATCTGAAAGCACAGTGGAATGCGAATAACGCGGAATAGTGAAACCGAAGTGCGCTGCAAATTTTGTAATGCTCTGTAGTAATGTAATATTAGAGTCACGTAATCCATGTTAAAGTGGCTTACAATAGTCTATTTGAAATAGCATTAAAATAGTAACTAAGAGTATAACAGTTTTTCTGCTTAGAAATCATTGAATATGTTTCATGTACCAATGGTATTATTAATTCCAATGCTTAACCAACTCTAAGTATTTCAGATTTGCTTAGATTTCAATCCTTTCGAAATATTTTGAAGTTTTCTATAAAATTGGAACTTAATCATTTCTCTTGCAATTTGTGAAAACACTCTACTGGGCAGAGTTGCACACCTGCCCGCATGCTTTACAGGCCGGTTAAAGGTAGTATTTTTGCAGGCCTTACCAGCCGCAAATGGAGAAGGAAGTTATGTTTCTCTCAACTTTAGTGCAAAAGTGAATCCAGTGACGAAGTAATGTCTCCTCCTAGATGCATGCAGTGCTATGCAAAATGCATAAGGAAATAAGTCCTAGCAAGGAAACAACTACAACACGTAGCATTCCTCTACCGACTGTGCAACACTGCTACTGGGTAAGTCATTAAGTCCAGGTTCTTAGCAGGGATAGTAGACCTGATGCAGGTTTATATTCGAATGTCATCACAAGAGATCACTGCAATTTGAACATACCTATCAATTGTTGAAGTGGAAGCATAAAATTGATTGACAATATTCCCATTAAGTACATCTTAAGTTAGGTAAAACTTTGACAATAACATCTTTGCATCTTTTCTAGGTAGTACCTAATTGTGAAAAAATAACACTTATTTCATTTTCAAATCAGATATTTTTTAAAATTGCATAACTTCATTTTGAAGTTGTTGATATCATCAACATGCTCATGCTTCAAAATTTTAAACTAGTGAAAAATTTGTCGAGTTCTTAATGTGAATGCCATTAATTTTTCCTAATTGATCAATGTTTTGACAAGAAAGAATATTGTCTTTATTTTTTGATATAATTACTTGATCAACAAGTAATGTTCTCTTATTGTTAATAGACTTATAATAGGGCCACCAAAAAGTCAATAAGATCAATGCGCTCCAATTTTGGTCAATGTTTAAAAATAAAGTCAATAAGGTCAATAAGGAGGTTTGCATTCCTAAATGTGCATATTTCCAACTTTCATTGTTCATTTTATATTTGAATAATGGAAGGAAGTGAAGTCAGCTCTACCCAATACAGAAATGAAAAGAAGTTTCTCAATGCTAAAAAACGCAATGCAAAGGCCACCCAATTTTCTCTCTGAGAGCATTTGTAATATTTCATGTCTTTCATCGCTTGCTTATAAATTGTTCAAAATTGGAAAGTTTGCCTTGTTTTTAGATTTTAGGTCACAATAAGCTAAAAATACTAAAGCTTAAGTCAAAAATAATATTTTTATGGCTAAAATTTGGACGCACTTCTTATTAATATTATTTATTTTTTACTTTACAATGGGTTGCTTGAGATTATGACTTTTGCAATTGCGGATTCACAGAGGGCGTTCCGGGTGCATGACCCCTCTTAACTGCAAATTTAAAAAATGTATTGAGTACATTTAGCACAGCAAATTATTTTATTTGATCTCTGTAATATTTACTTTCAATTTTTACAACACGTTTATTAATTTAATAAAATTAGGAAGAGCACATACCTCTTAGCGTAAATTTCTGGATCCGCCTCTGTTTTAGTATCCTGTTTTTTGCTATTGACGTTTTAGGGTGAAGCTATTTAAAAGGTGAATTTATTAAATTAATATTTCTCAACTGTGAAATTTTAGTTTTTATATTTTGCATATTTTGCTTAACTCTTTAAAATTTTATTCACCTGAAATTTTAAGCTTAATTAGGTTGTCTTCGAATTTATAAATGCGTTTAAATTTTCTGTTTGGGCAATTTTCAGCAGAGTATTGAGTCTTGTAGATCTTTGCAATTATAATAAACTATTCATGAAAGAGGAGTGTCCTCTAATACATTTACTTTTCAAATCTATTCTGGTGATGCAATTTTGTAGGATCACGGACTCTGACTTTGAGCATGACATACAAATAAATATTTGACCTTAGTTGGTGGATTTTGTTTCCGTTATAAATGAAAATTAGCTATGAGAAAAGTTTGAAGGTTTTTATCAAAAAAATTGCAATTTTCTTTGAAAAATCTTAATACTGTGTGTCTTTAAGGTTCCGTGAGGCAGTTTAAGGTAAAATCAATTACTAGGTATAAGAATAGTTCTAAAAGTAGAAACACATCATTTCATCGCTGCACAATATAAATTATTTTGAAGTGAGGTTTTCCATATACTATATCAATGATTATTTTTAATTTATATACTTATTGGGGATTTTTAGAATATTTACAGATTATACACACGTATGCACAAGTATGGAAAATCTTCCTATTAAAATAGGAAAAACTTCTGAATAAATGATATCAAGATGCATCCTAACATGACTATTAATAATATGAATTCTGCAATTTTAGCATTTTAAATTGAAAAGTTTAAGTGCGTTTCAAAGCAAAACTAAAAGCTTTGTGATTCATTTGATAGCTTATTTCGCAAGATGAAAGCAAGCTAATTGCAAAAGGTCTGAATAGTAACTATTACATAGTGCGTTAAAAAAATTGTCACTCAAAGTATGCACTCCTTCAGATCTTCATAACATAGCACTACATAGGAGGCAGATAAACGCGAATCGGTTCACAAATTTGGACAATTCAATTTAGTTTTTAGTCTATGATTCTGAAAATTATTGTAGGTGTTCATCATTGCAATCAAATGTAAAAATTTCTTCATTCTATGTTAACAGAAAAGAGAATTACATTAGATTACGAAATTTAATAGTGTCACAGAAGAATCATTCCCAAGCGGGATATTTCAAATTGAGGATTTGCACTCTGTTGTTGCTTCATAACAACCTGTTAGGATAGTTTTTATACCCTAATTTATGAGGACGCTAAAACCTTGTCTTTAAATTATATTTTTATCTCTAAAATGAGACGAAGCACTCGAATGTCAGTGAAAAACAGCATAATGTGCTGCTTCATTGCAATATCTAAAAATTAGTCAACTTGGATCACGGTTGATATATTTTACTATTTTAACGGGTCTTGCCGGGTCACATGGTCAAATTCCATCAGGGCCGAACACACATTTTGTGATCCGGTTGCAATTGGTGAAAATGATAAATTTTTTGAAAATGACATGCTTAAAGCTTTCAATGCTTGATAATAAAATTGCTATTTGCATTATAGGTCAGCGTTGCACACTGATGACAGGTCCTTAAATCTTTCGGTTCTGCAGAATCACCGAGTCACACTTTAATAATAAACACATGAAAGGAATAAATTACACAAATGAACTCCTTTCAATATTGTCGAGCTCATTTTACGTTAATATTGAATTTCAGAAATTTCATGTGTGTCTTATGTTCTCAGTAGGTCATGGTTTTATATACTTTTAGAAGTTCTTTATATTGATTTTCGTGTGCTCCTGTATTAGCGCGTTGCTAATCAACTTCCTTATTTAAAATTCGAATCCGAATATTCAGGCAATATATTGCAAATTCGAATCCTTTTCTCCTCATCATGCTCATCTTGGAGTGCAACTTGCTGCAAACTTTAAATTGGTCTGGACATGTGTCCTTGCGCCTCTGCAAAGCTAATTACTCACTCTTTGGCATCTTCCGTTTTTCAATCGTGCTTGTATCGCTGCTAATTACATTTTTACTCTCAACCTTCCAACAGCCATCGGTTTCTTTTCCCCGCCGCCGAGCTTCAATAAATCTTTGATGTCTTCCTTCTTTGCTGAGGCCTTCTCCAGCTTCGCCTACTCTTGGATTTGCTCCTTGATTTGTTTTTTGTATTTTTGTAGTGTTTCCCTTCACGGCTAATGTCGTTTATTATTATTATTAGTAAATGAACTGAAATGTCTTCGTTTTTTTCACAATCTTAAACAAATGATAAAAATGTAACGTTAGGCACGCACATTGTACTTTGTATGTTAGTATTCCGAGTTAATAGAGGTTCTTATTCCATGTAATACCAATGTTTTTTAACTTAAAAAAGGTACTCTTGCTTAGGTTGCTATAAATTATTCGTGACGAATGATATGGTTGGTTCTAGCTTGAGCTAATGAGATAAACGTATACAAATCTTGTAACATTCGTCACGTTCATGTTAAAGTCTTATCGAGAACTTCAGTTCGTTTATGAAAGTGTTGTCAAATTGTACAATGAAATATTTGTATTATGTCTTTATATCAATGACGTACGCAAGGGTGGGACATGGTGGAATGCCCCCCCCCGTCAGGATTTCAAAAGTGATTCTGACTGGTTAATTTAAAAAAACTTCGGTAAAAAATGCGAAATTTGAAATCTCAAAACTTTCAAAATTTTTCGCTTTTATTCATGACTAAGATGTCCCCGTCAGAAAATCATGCGTACGCCCCCGCTTTATATGGTTGTGCAAACTGCTTTGACAATTAAGATCAGAGCTAATACGGCAATCAGACTATAATTGCTATTCATTCAAAGATCAATTGTTTTTACTAATATTATGTAGGATTTTTCTTAGTTTTAGTTAACTCTGCTCAAGGATTTTGACTAAATTACGTTAATGCAACAGAAGCTCATGAATTTGTAAGAACTCTACCAGTCCATCAGGAACAAAATTTCGGAATTACAGATCATTTCACAAGTGATTGAATCTGCCATGATATTAGTTGCCGAGTCGTGAGCAACCTCAACAGATAGGGAAGAATCCCTAACAAAGCCAAGGCGGTGTGTGTTCATGGTACAAAAAGTCACTCGGAAAATATAAATTTTTGTCATTGATGATGCACACGAATGCATTGATGCTGCTGTCGCATAAACTGATCGGTTAACAGTGTTTATTTGATGTTTGTATATACTTTGCACTTGGCGTCTTCATACCATGTATTTATCAGATATTGGCAGGACTAGAATTTCTGAGATATTTAATTTTTTTCGGATTTTAAAAGCCGAATTGAGCAATTTTTAAAAAAATGGCTTTGTACTGTATCAAGATTCGAATTAAAATTCAACAAATTCGGGTTCGGATTTTGATTTGTTTTGCAAAGCCTTAACTTGTAGTTCGAAATGCATTCAAATCTTAGTCGAAATTTTTGCTAGAAATTGCCATACGTAGCCTAACAATCATTATGATTTATGATTTGTATTGGTCAGAAAATAGAAATACTATAGCTCTCAACTAGGATGCTAGGAGTGGTATTGAAAATTTCTGGAATAATGCAAAGCAGACAACCTCTATAAAATTCTGAAAAAATTCAAATGTCTTATTGAAAAAATAGTTAAAACACATTTTCACCGTAACAGGGCAGCACATTTACTTATATTTGTGTCCATATCAACGTATTTTTCTTAAAAGGGTTGAAGGAAAATATTTGAAAGTGCGAACACAACGAATGTAACCATATGATTATCCTGTGAGACTAATGGTTAAACTCATGCTTAATGAAATATCTCAATATATTTTAATTTACATATTGATAATTATAGTGAAAAAACACGTTACATCGCTCTTCAAGAAATTTTTGATGGCTTTCCTTTTTTGCTGAGCCCTTCTCCAACTCTCGCCTACTCTTCCATTTGCTCCTATTTCATCTCCTGTGACTGTCCTCGCTGCCGTAAAACTTGACTTGTTTTTATTTTTTTGTTGTGTATGCCTTCAGCGACTAAATAAAGTAATTCATTATTATTATTATTGTTACATTGGTTAAAATGGAGGATAAAATATGTCCCACAGTTTCAGATAAAAAGTTGCGATCTATTCACAACATTTTCTTCAGAAGAAAGGAGTTTCTTTAAACTGAATATGTCGAAGCAGTGCACGAGCGCAATTGTGCAAATGTGTTGGACTGATATCTGGCATATCACAATTGCCTATATTCAACAAATCGCTTTCCTTAATTCTTCGTTGGATATTAAATTTTTTAAGCTTTCTATGGCATTTTTAAATAATTTTAAGTGCTTTTAGTCTATGACCTTATCAAGATATTAAAAATCTGAAAAAATCACAGGATAAATTTGTTTTACTATTCCATTGAGGCTTGCATTTGTTTGTGAAGTCTCCAGTCAATTAGTGTCTCTTTTTCATTTTCGATTCAAAACCTGCGGTCTCTGATATTGGGCACAACACGCCTCAATGGGTTTGAGATGTCTATCCACATATAGAAAAAGAGGTCAAGATCATAGTTGCTCTCATGGCCTCTTGACCTTCTGTTTACCTGAACATTAGGAATGGTGATAACTCAATTAAAATTTTCAAAAAAATTGGAATGCTTGCGAATATCTTTTGAAGCACTTCAGCCACAGCAATGCACTTTGGTACAAATTTTCAACATTACATTCGAGCACATTCATCAATATCTGAGGATTGCTAAATTTCATAATAGACTTGAAGAAAATCACTTTAGAATGTCGGTTTGTCATTTATAAAGGTGATTAGCGGCTTGATGTTAAATATGAACTAAAATTAAATAGTTATGAAAAGTTAACATCGCAACCCAGTGGCGTCACTACACTTTTGGGGTTCCGGTGCGAGAAAAAAATAACTTCATTTCTACTGACTTTGGACTCCGCCACTGCTCTTAGCCATGTAATGATTGGAAACAAATGTCTTCGCGAGGTGTTCTTCAACGTCAAAGCCTTTAAAGTAGCCACTAGCTTGTCAACATTCGTGTATTTGCTCCTGGTCTTCTTAGCACAATTATGGAATAAATGCGGTACGCAAGTCACATTAAAATGTCTTATAACATTTATCAGTAGCTACCATATATGCGGGCAGTGTCAGAGAGTAGCAAAAGAAAATTGTTCCTTGCTATAATAATTTTTTTCAAAAAATCTTCAATGTGATGGGAAACAATTGCATTATTTGGCGAGTCATCAAGTTTTACGCACACTAGCACAAAGATAGACTTTGGATCCAAGTTAAATTACTTGCAACCGTTGATTTTAGTTTCATCAACAACCAGGAATACTTCTTTATCATTCAGAACATCTATAATACGAGTTTCTTCGCACTCTGCAGTTTTTTTTACTTTACCTCGGGCGGTTGTTTTCCTGGGCAATGGTGATTTCATATCTAGGAATAATTTCTGCATGGCATAGTGTCTAATTTTTTTTCAATGGTATGTTGAATGCCTTTTCAGCAAAGTCTTTATTCGGAGAATGAATAAAAGTTTGTTGTCTTGATGAACCTTACTGTGAACTCGAGTCAATATGTAACTTGTGGTTTCAAAGAAATAACCAATTTCTAAGAACTGATTGCACACAATTGACTTTATTTCAGAAATTTCCAATTTTGACTTTATTTTTGAATAGATTTTGACCTTATTGACATTTGGGTCGATCTTCTCATAACCATTTTATAAAACGATTAAAATTTGAAATCAAGCAAAAAATTTTAAGAGATTGCTGTATAGTAACTAAAATTATGTCAGCATCAAACATTCACATTGTGTCAAATAGGCTTAGAAATTTTCATTTGAAAAGTTCATTGGTTGTGCGGGCTTCAAATTTTATGCATCAAAAATAGGCAGCCTAATCTCGTGCATTACACCTGCGTTATTGATGCCAATAATCACAAAAAGCAACCAATTACTGTCTAATTTTTTCATAAACATAAACTCAATAATTTTCTCAGGAAATTTTATTTGATACCGATATATCGTTATAACAATAACGATATTTTCTAAATTGATATACCCATAAAAATACTACTTGCAGGCACGTAAAAAACCATACCAATAACGAAAAAATAGTTATATATACTGTATATGATAAACGATATATCGTTTCAGGTTTCTAGCTTTTTACTCAGTTGCTATTGAACTAATTTTTATTATAGAAATAGCGATTGTAATTACCCTATGTTTTTTAAATAACTTCTATATTGACTAGTAAAAAGAAAAAAATTGCTGATTTCTTTCTTCGCAATTCATGATATAAATATTGAGTTCTGTGCTTTTAAATGATATTATTTTATTTTAGTTTAAATAGATTTTCAATTTACAATGTTCATACACTCATCATTTTTAAATGAACCTGTAGAATGGCGACATACGGAGCACGCGTAACACGTGGACAAAATAAACAATGGGAAAATACATAAAAAAAGCAAAATATAATCGCTATAGATCGATAATTTGTCAGAATTAACCAAATTCGTAGCCCGCTATAGCACTCGGTATACATTTAAGCACGATAGCTTATATCCACTAGGAAATCATAGAAAAATAATTATTTATAACTAAAATTTTACCAATATAACAGAATATTTAAGCAAATCTATAAATTTTATCTTAAATGAAATTTCTTCATTAACTGGTCTTTAACAAGTAAGATAATTAGAATTCAATTGATCACAATTATAGATTAAACACTGTTAAACAATAAAATGATATTAAATAAGCAGTAAATTTATATTTAATATAATAATATAGTCCTTATAAATAGAGTTTTCAGCCAACATCTATTCATATTCAGTTTTCATAGCAAAGTCCATATCTCATACTGTTGTTTAAAGCAATGTGAGAAATTTGCAAATTACAGTTGGTAATTACTACCAAAAATATCGACAAAAAAGTCAAAACGAGTAAGTTAATAGCAATAATAACACAATAATTAAAAAATTTTTGAACTGATATCAAACGGATATTATTCTATCATAATCATAACAATACCGATAATTTTTAAAAAAAATATCACCGATACCTTAATACAATCAGGCCCGTGGCTTGCATTTAAAATTTAGGGGGTTATGGCCCCGCAAAGTTCAATAACTTAATCATAGTTTTACTCATATGAAATAGTTTCACACTTTTTCATTGATTTTTTAATAGAATTGCATTAGTATTTTATATATTTCAACTAAAATATATACACTTTAACTTAGTTACAGAATATTAGATTTAATACTATGGAGTTTTGCACCCAGGATGCCAACAGATTAAACACGGGACTTTCATATGGAAAATTTGTTATCAACATGCAAATGTCACAAATATGATAGGTTTTCAAAGTAACTTCTAAGCAATCACTTCAAGTTATCGTAGGTTTTAGTGTAGCTTCATGTTAATCAGAAATAATGCTTATGCTGTCATTATGTAAACATTGATTGCAAGAGATGAGGCTTATCCTAAATACATCACTAAATTTATAGGTTATATAATCGAATTTAATATCGCGATATTTCCAATGCCATTTTTTCAAAATATGCTCCACTCCAGAACTTTTGATTAAGTTTGCCTCTCGGTTTCCCAAAATTTTTCTTTAAGCTTGTATTAAACTAGCTACGTTCTGATTGGACATTTAAATTAAACTTATAAATAAGGACTGATTCTGTTTCTTTTCAATTTATTCTTCGGTAAGCAAATATTTCTGTATTTATGTCAAATATGATTTACCCCTATAATTATATATATATATATATATATATTGTTATATTACATTTAATATGAATCATTGTAAGTATGTTCATAAATATATAAATTTCGTGCAGTCATGGCCGAGTGGTTAAGGCGTTAGACTCGAAATCTAATCCCCTCTGGGGTCGCAGGTTCGAATCCTGCTGACTGCGAATTTTTTATTTATTGAAATTATAAATTTCATTATTGAATAGTTAAAGAACAATTTTCAAGCATCTNAATATATATATATATATATATATATATATATACATATATATACATAGGGTGTTTCAGCTCATTTCATAGATTTTTTTTGCATTGAAAAGCAGAAAATTATTTCCTATAAATGAATAATTTTCAATCAAATCTCTACAAGTATTGCTCAGAATTCCGCTTATATTTTCAACAAGCTAATGCCGTCGGAGAAAGAAATCCAAAGAATTTCTTTTTGTTCACATAACATCATGCGCAGTTATACAAGCGACAGAAAAATGGAGAACATTATTAGATTCTAATAAATTTGTTGCAATTGCCTGTCTAGAGACATAAACGCATTCGATTTTATGAATTATGAGACATAAATAAAAAACTAAAAAATATTGGGTTTTCATTTAACAGTGCTCACCTTATATCTAATTACTTAAGTAAAGGACGTCAGCGAATTATGTTAAATAATACTTTTTCAATGTGGTTGCCAGTCAATAATGGCCTTCCTCAAGGAACCATACTAAATCCACTGTTTTTTAATCTTTATGTGAATGTCATGAAGGAAATTATCGACTGCGAAATAACGCAATACGCCGATGATACATCTATTTGCTATGGAAATTAATCATTAGATAACGCTGTAAAAGATATTGAATCGAATTGTATGAAATTGAGCAACTGTTTTAGCATTCATATATTGCGTATTAATGCGAAAAAAAAACTGAATTTTGCATAAGGCAACCTTTTATAAAAAAAACGGACATCTCTGACTATTCGATTAACTTCAATAATGCATCTATTACACCTGTTAATAAGTTTAAATATCTAGCTTAATTTCACATCGCAAATAAATGCAGTTATTAAAAAAATGGCTGTAGGTGTTAGAAAGATAGCCCATATTTCTCAACAGTTACCCCCCAATTTAAATGCTAGTATGTTATATACTAATGTACACAGCCTAATGCTAAAAAAGCTTCGAGTTCAACTAAAATGGGCATTAGATGTTTGTAATAAGAACTCTTCTAAAACAAAAGATTATATTTCTTTTTCCACAAGAGTTAATTATTTACAATAACATTATTTATTTTTTCAAATTCATTAACAAAATTCCACCCTACGATGAGATACAATTTTTGACACACTGTCTAAAACACAATAAACGATCAAAAAATTATTCACGTGTTAAATTTACAAAAAATATTATCAGCCAATCCTTTATTAATGCTGCAATTTATAACTGGAATAAATTGTCAAAACAAATCAAAAATAATAGCCAACTTAAGAAAATTCAAGAAATAACTAAAATCATTCATACTCAAGCAAAAGTATATTTCAGGTAAATCATGGATGGGATTATATTTTTATAATAGCAACAACACAATAAATTGAAATTAGTAATTTTTCATTGCTTTTAATATTTGTTTATTATATGGACTTTGTTGTTGTTTATGACGCCATTCCTTTGAAAAATCAGTTTTATATTGCAAAGATTCAAATGAATATAGCTGATCTTATCTTCTCTATGAAATTGCATGTAGTAATAGACATAGACATACATCATGTGTCACGAAGAATTTAGATATGACAAATCACACAGAAGCAAGTAAACAAGCTGAGTTTCTTTATACATTGTCAGAAATCTTTTTGTTGGCAGGCGTTGTCGTTAGCTTTCTTGGCATTCTGTTAAACCTGTTCAGTTACAAAGCTGCAGGTCAGATGAAATTGCAAAATTCTTCAATAACATTAATTAAGTGTCAAGCTATTTGGGATGCTGCCGCTGTCTTTCAAGATGGATTTATTGGACTTGCATTAAACTATTTCACCAATGTAGTGACTGTTGAGCTTTCATATTGCAAGGTTTCTGTTCACTTTGACATTAACTTAAAATATAGTATATCGTAGTAATTTAGATGTTACACTGCAAGTTTATTTGCTGTTCAGTCAAGCTGATGGAATTTTAGGGACTTATCTAACACAACGTTTAATATTAAAACACTGAAATTAATAAAAACAAATCTACGTCTGATCAAAGAGATTTTAGAAAAGTTTTGCCAGGAGAAAAAATTTAGTACAATTGGCAATATTTGCTAAAATCCAGTATGATTTTGTTTGAATAAAGCATATATGTAAAGCAGATCAATTATAACCATAAGCTGCCCATTGTATCATTTTGAATTAAATTGGTCTTTAATAAAAAACTCAGTGTCGTTCATAGTAATGTTATTCCCTTGGAAAATGTCTCATAGGGTGGGATGGGATGGAACAGCACACATTTGTATTTCCGTGGTAGTCGATGCATGATATTGTGATACTTGGAATATACTTTTGAGTGTTAAAGTTAATCAAGTCAATACATTTTGTCATTTTAAATGACTCCTTGTACAAGTAGTCCTATTTAGTAAAGACTAAGCCTAAACTTTGATAAATGTAATATTATAATGGAATCCATTGAGATGAGAGGGCATAGAAAAATAGTCCAATGAACAAGCCTGGAAAATCCGGTTATTGTAGAAAATTTCAAATTTTTCTATAACTAATGTTCAAATAACGATGTCTTCTAAAACCCGCAATATCAGCGTCAACCTAAACTATTTAGTTTTCTGTAAATAAATCACCCGAAATCCGATCAAACCCACTGTGCGTAAAGTCGGGGGTCGTCTCTATCCTTTAATGTTTTTTTTCAAATTTTAGATGGCATTATTACTTCTTGAGCTATGAGCGCCTCTAAAGTGTATAGAAACTATATCAAATTGTAAAAAAATCCCTGTGTTACCTAAGGATAAGAAGCCCTAACTCCCAACATAACAAATTGCAGCTGCTAAATATAAGTAGAAAATTTCCACTGCATTAACTTACGGTAAAATCTTTAATAAATATTTTTGCTTGTATCTAGGAGCACAGTTCAATATTTATTCAAATGAAAGTTGAAATAAGTAGTAAAACTTGTCAAAAGTTTTCATTTGATGCGGTAAATCGTACTTACGATTATATTAAATTAATTTGAAAAGAAGAAAATTGATATATTTATAGAGGGGCAATAACAACAAACATTTTTGGTGCTCTATGATAGCTTCACTAACTAGTTCTGAAACCTGCACAAATACTAATTATTTATATAAATATCTAAGTGTTGAGATATTTCTTGGAATAAACATATTGAAAATTGCTGATTTCAATAAATATATATTCAATTAAAAATATATAGGCATATAAAGCATTAAGTCAATAATCTCATTGAATTTAATTCCCTAGCCAAACATAATCATTTGGAAATTGAATAAACACACAATCGGCAAAGTACTTAAACATTTATTTTTCACCAAAATGTTATATTTTTGTGAATATGTCTTTTTACTAAGTGACAATTGCATAAATGCCAAAAAATGATTCAATTTGCTATAAAAATGAAATAATTGTTATGTTGGCTTCATTTACTGATAATCTTCTTGGAAGTTTTTGTGCGAAAATCTGTCATGCTTGATAAAATTTAAAGCAATGCTTTTGAGTTACATTTTAGTATGAAGTCGAGCGGTAAATTTTGTAGAATATTCAATACTCACAGAAAAGATTTTGAGATTTAAATATTTGAATTTTCAATACGATGCAAATAGTTATTCATTTCCTGATATTATATTTTTAAAATGTAAGCACCCACACTGCTTACAGAAACATATTTTCATACCTAAGCTGTAAAACAAGGATTTGACTAGTGCTGATAATTTCAAAAGTACTAAATATTGAAATAATCTGACAAATTTTACTGGAATTTATCAAAAATTTAATTTAATATAACAGCAACAAAACCATTAAATATCTTTTAGGTTAACATCTTTAGCAACTGGTTCACCAGCTTGGCAGCTACATATCATATGATGGCATTAGCTGTTNAGATTTAAATATTTGAATTTTCAATACGATGCAAATAGTTATTCATTTCCTGATATTATATTTTTAAAATGTAAGCATATGATGGCATTAGCTGTTGATAGAGTTGTTGCAATTAAACTTCCCATTTGGTACAAGAACCACACAAAGCCTTCTCTTGCACATAAAGTGAGTGGATCAACGCTGGTTTTTTGTTTTTTGGTTTCGACAATACATGTTATAAATTATGAAATAGTGGACTCTGTTTGCATGCTAACCGGTGCTCCAGATTTTATATTTTGGTATGCAAAAGTCTATGTAAGCTTTGTAGGGTTCGGGTTACCATTTTCTGTCGTATTTATGTCCAACATTTACTTTATATTCACTCTAAGAGGCATGAAGAAAGAAAATACGGCTGAAAAACGTTTAACAAACATGCTTTTAGTGAATTGTATTGTGTTCTGTATCTTAAAGATAATTGTTATAGGCTTTGCTGCAATAAGATCTATGTTCAACAGCGAAACCGAATAAGGAAGGGCAATAATCCTCTTAGGAGAAAGAGCAAGTTACTTAGCATCAATACTAAATTCATCTGTCAATTTTTTACTTTATTTTCTTAGTGGGCCGATGTACAGATCAGCATTTTTTTTTGGACAAAATCTTTGTTTTCGTATTATAAGTAAATGGATAATGTAAGCAATTAAATGTATAAATTTTTCACAATCGAAGCTATGTATGTATATATTTTCTTGTTATATGTTTAATAAAAATCCAGTCAGAGAGAATTCCATTTAGCTTAACTCTTTGTTTGCGATTATGGAGATAACTGCTTATTAGGTCTGCACTGTTGTCTGAAAAGCCCAGAATTTTTATTTTTTAATTAATATTTGGTGGTCGATAGAGTTAAATGCTTTTGATAAATCTAAGCATGCAACTGCTGAACACTCATCTATATTTATGCTATTTCTCCAATTTTCGCTAGCTGTTAACATGGCATCATTTGTAGAAAAGGGCGAGGCTATAGGTTGAACTTGATTGATCTTAAAGGGAGTATTTACTCCATCAAAATTGTTTAAGTTGCAAAATACTTCATTAAATATGTTACTCATAACCTTATTGTTAGTGATTACCTTTCCTTTATAAATTATTTTTTCGACCTTTTCATTTTTATTTGTTTTCTATTTAATAAACTATTTATAAAGTACCACCTATCTTTCGGAGAAGAGATGTTTTGATATTCAGAACGGCAATATTTGTTATAGGCTTTTCATGGGTAAATATTGCACAAATTACGTGAATTTTTATAAGCATTATATTTGTTTGCAGCTTCAGAATTTTTGTATTCCTTACATTTAGATTTCTTTTGTTCAATTAACTCTAAGCATTTTGTATCAATCCATGGCTTAGAAACTCTTTTAGACACATCAAATTTTTTCAGAGTAAAAGTTTTCCTTTCAGGGCAACAAATATCTAAATAGAATAAAAGAATTTTATTAAAGTTGCTAATCATTTCATTGGGTGTTTGTGAAGAGTAAATTTTACTCCAATGTTTGGATTCTAAATTATTTATAAGTTTTAAGACATTTTCTTCTCATTTTCTCTTATTTTTATCCAAGATTTAAGTGGGTTTTTAATCTTTGCTTATTAGAATAAGTTATTATAAGGCAATGGTCAGAATAGGGAAATTCAGGGGCAAATGTATTTATATAGAATCATTTTCTGAAACCATAAAATCATCAATCAAGGTTTGACTATTTGCAGAAATTCTGGATGGAATGCATTGATTTATTAGTGAGATGTTGAAAGTTGAAATGAAATTTCGTAGCTTAGATTAACCTGCTATATTTAAAAAGTTCAAAATTTAGTCGCCCATTAACATTATATTTGTATTATGAAATAATGCAGTAATGATGTCATTTTCGATTTGAGCAAAGAATTTGTTCAAATGAGCTGTTTTGACAATATGATATATTCAGAAGCTGTTTGCTATTATAATTAAGCGGGTCTTGGATGTCAACCCAAAGACTTTCATATGTGTTATTGGTTGAAATNTCTTTTGTTCAATTAACTCTAAGCATTTTGTATCAATCCATGGCTTAGAAACTCTTTTAGACACATCAAATTTTTTCAGAGTAAAAGTTTTCCTTTCAGGGCAACAAATATCTAAATAGAATAAAAGAATTTTATTAAAGTTGCTAATCATTTCATTGGGTGTTTGTGAAGAGTAAATTTTACTCCAATGTTTGGATTCTAAATTATTTATAAGTTTTAAGACATTTTCTTCTCATTTTCTCTTATTTTTATCCAAGATTTAAGTGGGTTTTTAATCTTTGCTTATTAGAATAAGTTATTATAAGGCAATGGTCAGAATAGGGAAATTCAGGGGCAAATGTATTTATATAGAATCATTTTCTGAAACCATAAAATCATCAATCAAGGTTTGACTATTTGCAGAAATTCTGGATGGAATGCATTGATTTATTAGTGAGATGTTGAAAGTTGAAATGAAATTTCGTAGCTTAGATTAACCTGCTATATTTAAAAAGTTCAAAATTTAGTCGCCCATTAACATTATATTTGTATTATGAAATAATGCAGTAATGATGTCATTTTCGATTTGAGCAAAGAATTTGTTCAAATGAGCTGTTTTGACAATATGATATATTCAGAAGCTGTTTGCTATTATAATTAAGCGGGTCTTGGATGTCAACCCAAAGACTTTCATATGTGTTATTGGTTGAAATGTTTTTCTGAAGTTTAGGTTTTAAGTTTTTATTAATTAGCAACATTACATTTACTCCTTTTGTTTTATTGTAATGTAAATTTTCATGTCTATCTGTTCAGAATAGTTTAAATTTAAGATTATCAATTGACCAAGAATGTTCATGATTATTTGTAAACCATGTTTTATTTTTGCTTTGTTAATTTTTTCCCAGAATCTTGTTGTTATGCCTTTCTTCATTTATTCAACATTAAAATTATGTGTCATTTTTAGGAGCTTAGTTAACCTTATTAAAAACATGCAGATATATTTTAACTTACAAAATCATCGGCAGTTTCTTTACAAATAATTTCCCTCTACATTTACTAGATTTTACAATTATAATTTTCTAAAATTTAAAAGTGGTAAACTTAATTTATAAATATAGTCTTTTGTGTTCAAACTTGGTTGGAAGGATTTTATAAAAATAATCTCAATAATTTTTAAATAACCTGTACTTGATGTAATATTATTGTTTCAAAATTTAGTCCACATTTACTTAGATAATTAGATATACTAGAACTGGTCTTATGTTCTGTAATTTCTTGATAGGTGTCTACTAGAAAAACCAATATAATCTTTAGAACAGGTGTACTTTATTTGATAAATTGTATTAGACTTATTGGTTTCTTCAGTTGTTGATTATAATTTGAATTTAGCTCATATTTCATGTTTTCAGTGTGGAGTCCTCTATATTCGATCTTAAAACAAAAGCCCCGTACCCTAAACTGATACGTTAACTACGCCGTTTTAAACAAAACATCAGCAAACTCAGTGATGACCAATTAAACTAATAGTTTAACCAATTAGTTATAGTTAAATTAATTCATTTCAATAGTTTAACTATTTAGTTAAAATGAAAACGAAGTTTTTTAAAAGCATCATATTAGACTAAAAATCGACTGAAAATTGAAAACTCATTTGATAATGGTTGGATACGATGATAAAATTTCATTCGAAATTGATGTGATTTTAGAATTTCACCGATTAGCGTTTGTTATATTTTACTTTAATTCTGAATAGTTAAATAATTCTGAAGCATTGAAGAAATTCTGTTTTTATTGCACCAGTTATGCCTCTCCCGCGAAGCTACGTTTGCACACTCTTGTCGCCAACGGGCTAAGCATTTTTTATGCAGACAATCTCTTACCTATTCTCTCAGTCTCAATTTGTAAATAGTTAAACTATTCAGTTAAATGAAAATAGTTTAACTGGTGAAAAATAGTTAAATTAATTTAACTGGTCAACGCTGAGCAAACTCGAAATAATTTTCCAAAAAATCAAAAAGCATCTTTCAAAATCAGCCAATAACTACGTAATAGTTTTTAATTGTAGGGCTGATGTTCAAATTGAATATCAATAGCAGTTTATGAAAAGTTTTTAGCTAGCAGTGGAAAACAACTTTATTTTCAAATGTAAGTGACACTACCTGAACAAATTAATAGCAGTTACAAAACAAATTTATAAAATTCGTACCAAGCTCTTTATTCAAGTTTAGTAAAACTACATTATGCGAGATTACGTGACTGTCAATTTATTTGATTTCAAATATTTTTTGTAGGACTGTAAAGATGAAATGTTTAAAGCAAAATTATAAATCTAAAATTGAGTTAAATCCCTTGTTTACAGTAAATTATTTCATGAATTATAGAGTTGTTTATTTACAAAATATGCAATGTAAATTCATTCCATATTTATTTCCATTGAATAAAAAATAGTAAAGCTATATACCTTTAATCTAAAAAAATTGTTAAAAAGTAGATTCTCTCAAAAAATTCGAAATATTAAAAAATAAAAATGCTAAAACATTGTCAGCATACTTAAACTCAGGCGTAAACTTTCGAAGAAATTTTAAAACAATGCTTAATATATTTAGTATGCTTTGTAAAAGACAATCGAATATATTATTACACATGCAATACAATTTTAGCTGCAAGTATTAAGGGATAAACCAAGCAAAAATTAAAGAAAAGTTTTGCTTTATATATCATCGATATTGATTTCTTCACCATCATCCTGTACAGTTGGTTCTTCAATCCGTGCTTGCTTAATTTGGTACGGCATACTAGTCTTCGAAAACTAAAGTATGGCGAGTCAAAGAGATGTATTTTCTAATTTATGCTAAGGCGAACGTTTGATCAAACGCAGCACATGTATGACTACATGAAATCAATGCGGCCTTAATTAGTAAATTGCAGGACATATGGATTTCAGCACTTTTACATAAAAATATGAACACATCATAAGCCCACTAGCCCAATGATGCATAAACTGCTCGCTATATTAAACCAGGACAGTAACAATTGGAAAATTCCAAAGAATAACTTTCCATATAATTGAAAATGTTTTAAATGTCTAGATTACAGAATTCTGAAGCATTACACGATTTTAATAAAAAATTCTCTCTAAGAAAAAATATATGCAAATACATGTATGTTAAATGATTTTAAAGACAGCAATACCTAGATTGACAGAAATAAACTTATGCATAAAAGGGAATTGTAGTTAGTTTAATACAATTAAAACGAATTTGTATAAATATTACTTCAACGTTGACTTCTTCATTATCGTCCTCGTCATCACTTGACTCCTCTTCAGCTTCAGCCAACCAAGCAATCAATGGAGCAGCTTTCTCATGAATAGCCAGCGCCATATCTCGAGAAACATATTTTTTGGTAGGCTAAAAACGATTTTGTAAATAATGAATAACATCAAAAAAATATTCCAGTTGTCGCTAACCAACTAACAGGAATCCACTGCAAATACCAAAAATTTTAACAGGGTATTGAGCACTTTTAATTAGAGCACGTCTAACTCAGTCGTTTCTTGAGATGTTTCGTAATTTTTAGGGTTTATGTATCAAAACTCATGAGGTTAATGACGTCGATTACTGATGTATTTGGTTAATGTGGCGCCCCCAATTTTAGTGAATGGTTTACACCTTTAATTAAATATGCTAAAATTACAAATTATTGATAGTTTTATTAACTGTGATTCGAAAATATCCTAAATTACTAGGTTATTGTAAGCTGAATTGATTAAGAGAAATGATAAACAATAATTTTGGTAACATCAAACATTATGAACTTGCTTAACGAATCTTACCAGATAACATATTCCGAGATAAACAGATTCAAAAATGCAATCGAATAAATTTTTCTGACATGAGGGCGTTGATTTGACAATATGTCTATGTATACTGAATGCGCCTAAACATTTATTGTCATCCGAGAGAGGTCGATATTAATTGAGGTTGCTCTTCAGTAAATATAACACGCGGTATCCGACAGTCAAATTTTCCGGAGTTATCCGGTATATTCGATTTACAATCCGGATTTCATCCCTACATGACATCCGATTTACAACAAATGAACACAAATTGATTTAAAATTTTGATACTACTGAATGTTTTAACTGTAACACATACTACCGCAGTTATGCAAATTGCTATTGCGACACTGCGCATCACACCCATAAAAACGGCTTGTGTACACAAATAATAATGGCTTTAAGAGCGTCGGGAAGATGGAGGAAGTACTTCAGAAATTATAAACCGCTTGAGATTAAGGAGGACATGATACAAAGATGTCAAATAAAAATTTTCGGTTTTTTATCTTCAAATGTACTAAATATAAAGAATGCCTCAATAACCTACAAAAATACACATGTAATCAGTCGCGGCCAATATATATGTATATATATATATTTTGAAAAGAAATGACAATCATACAATGCTTGCATGCGTATTCAATATAGCGCAATCTCGCAATTTTTTTTACAAAAATATTTAAAAATGAATATCCCGCAGACAACTGCAGCAGTTTAAGATATAAAATAAAATTACAAGCCAAAAATGAAATCATCTTTCTAACCGAAATACACCAGCTTAATGTGCTTAATGGTTTCATTAAACGGATAAAATTTAGTTTTGATTTTGAGTATAGTTTTAACCCAGGTGGTCTAGAAAGACGTCGGCTTGATTTTATAAATGTTTACTCCGATGAAACTAAACTTTGCAATCGAGTTCGACGTGACGGAGCACAACCGCTTATACAACTTATAAACATATGTAGGATGTAAAAAATACATACTTTAATTTATGCAATGTTTATGCTTGTTAAAAAATAACAAGTGATATAATTGCAAATAAGAGACAATACAAAAAATCACCTTGGCAGCCCAACTTGTTAAAACTTCCTCCGATAAAATATCATTATCGTAGAATGCTTTGAAAATGCTGGCAACTCGAGGTAGAAGCATACTCGAATGCTTAGCGACCAATTGCTCCAAACCGCCCAATACATAACGCATTGCTCGTTGATTTTGTCGAGTAATATCGTTTGTCACCTTCTCATAACAAAACTAAACAAAAATAGTCTACGTAAAGAGAATATTAGTTACCCGAAGGAAAAGTGGACGATATTTTTCTATTTCATTTACAACTTGATCGGTAAACAATGCACTAACAAGTACAAGACAGGCCTTATCTTTTACATCAAGTTTGTTGGCCTCCATGAATATGAGTTTTATATTTGACAACACCTCGTTTTTATCTTTTTTCTCCTAAAAGAAAGAGTTAAATATTTACAGAAATGATGTATAAATCTAACATTTCACACAATAATCGATTTAAAAGTTATTGGCATAATATAAAATAAATTGACAGCGAAAGTCCAATTAAAAATTCATGCATATTCATATAGAAACTCCAACCTTTACAAAATCGTTAAATAACTCGAGCTTTTCGACTTGGGTTTTCTCTAAATTTGAATCCAATAAAGTAAGTTCTTTTGCTCCCTTAGACAAGGAACTCATTCGTTTTGCTACAGCAGCAGCACTTGTATCTTCCGACCAATCTTGGTTAACCAAATGCTCTTCGTTATGCTCATAATTATCCCCACCATTTTGCTCTACAGATGCGTTATCATCATCTGCGCTTCCATCGTCACTTCCTGTCTTCTAAATAATAATATAAAACAACGTAAACTACACAAATAGAAACCTTTTTCCGTTCAGAACGAACAGGACCAGTCTTGGAATTAATCTCTGGTGGATGATTTATTATGAATGTACATAACTTATGGGTATTTTCTAGAAACTGCTGATGTCCACATGCTTTACAAACACGATTTATTTTCTAAACATACGATAAAATTCAAATAAAAAACCAATAAAACCTTTTTAGCACACGGAACCAAGTCAGTCTCTGGATTATCGCAATTAGGACAGAGAACAAATCTTCGAATGAAACCATCTAACATGTCTTGCAATCTATTAGCTTCATGGGAACCATTTACAATAAATCGTTCTGCTTTAAGGTCCATCTGAGTCTGGGCACCAAGTTCGCAACCAAAATATTTGCATGGATCTAAAATACGGTAAAATGAAATTCAATACCTTAGAAAATAAATTTATTCCAGACATTCCTAAAATATACAACAAATATGGAAATACATACAACTAGGAGGTCTTCCAAGAGCTTTTGCGATATCAACCAAATTGACTAAAACGGTTTTTATTCCATTTCCTTTCCCTTCAACCTAAAAATCAAATGAACATTTAAAAAATAAACTTTTGATACTTTAGCTACGAGTTTCGGCATCTTGTAACGATAGAAGTTATCGGTGACTTCTCGATTGACGTTGACAGACATTTCTTTTGACGTCCAATTATAAAATTACTTTGCTCATGCAAAACAGAAAAATTCTGATTAACTGAATTTGTCATAAAATCTGATAATCCTTTGGCTCTTTCACGAGTGCAGATTTCCGAATAAGGAACACTGTATTGTAAAGCTAAACATATAATTAATCTATATGGAAGTATGTTGCTGAAAGCGAATTTCATCCGATAGAGTAAACCTTAGTTGGATATCCCATTAGAATAGCGTAATACTCAAAATAGGGCAGTAAAATATTTCGCCACTGGTAGCTCAAAATAGCACAATACTCAATATTTAAAGGACGATTTAAAAGGAAAAAATCCAAATGACAATTAACCAATTCTATTAAGGTTATTGTAAACTTCCTCGGCTTATTGCATTTTAATAATAAATTTTGTTTACAGTCATTGACATGGGCATGATCCTGGGAATATAAATTTCTTATTGACAATGCATATGTTGAAAACAGATTAGGAGAAGTTTCTCGCAATTCACTCAAAAACCGCTTTCAAAAATCAGGATTCTAGGTTATCAAAGGCGAAACCTAAGTCAAAAATGACCTTGAAAGAATATGCTAAACTACGAAATTGGTGAATTCATTGTTGAAGGAAATGAAGTGAATATGGATGACGTATTTCCAATAATAAGCAAGCATGGACTTTGCAATTAAATTTCCTTAGGATGGAAATCAGGTTGAAGTCCAACTACGTGTTAATTTTAGCGACACTTGCAACAGTTGAATAAAACTCTTTGAAACAGCACCGATGCCATACAAATTCAGCACACAAGAAGGAAACTATCCTTATGCAGTCTACATCATTGTACTACAGGGCGTTATTGTAACCCCAATCCCTCACCCAAAACTTGGGTGTTTTGCAAAAAATTAATCAACAAGATGAAATGCAATATAATTGCAATGGTTGGGGAGTAGGGTTAGGATTAAGGTTAGAGTTTAATACCCATTTTATGACGTCACTCAAACTGGGTCCCCTAAAGTACAGCAACGCCAGTCTATAAGATATTGAAAAATTTAGATTCTTAGTATAGGGTCCAAATGACGTCATATAGATAGTTGCGTAGAAACAATGTTTATGTATCAGAGTCCGTTGATCCTGACAAATCAGTTATGTAGTTTATAAACAAACCCCTAAAAATTTGTCAAAACACACATTTAGTTCATTTCACATGTAAGCATTAAACACATTAGACTAAAGCAATATTGAACATGTAATAATGGAATACACTTACATATATTTGCTTTAAACGGCATAAACCAATCCTTGGAAATTTTTGATTCCTTAATCCTTGCAGACTTTTCCTGTATTAAGGTAACTACCCTAAACAATAGCTATTACACATTGTAAAAATACAACCTCCAACCTTCACAAACAGGAATTGTATGGCGCAATAGTTTAGGTACAAACAGATCATTATGGCAACAAATTTTATAATTTACAATTTTTTAGTAACTATTTAATACTCAAACTCTTATTGTAAATGATAAATATGTATGTAAATACAATTAAATATTTGATTATTTTAAAATGTAAAAATGTTTTTGAAAATGAGACGTTTAAAAATCCCACAAAAATTTAAAAAAGAGAAAAAAGCAACTATTCAAGTTTTGAACGCTATAAGAGTTTGAATATTTATATATATATATATATATATATATACAGTACTGGGCAAAAGTTTGGGAACACTTTCCAAATTTAGAAATTTGTGTATTTTACACTAAAAAACGCAATGTAGAAACAATATAACATAATGTAGAAATAATATGCTAACACCGTGCAGAAAGTAAATAGTTAATTCAGAAAAACACTAATATTTTGTATGTCCGCCATTATTGGCCAAACACGCAGCAATGCGATTTGACATTGACTCGATCAGCTTTCTACAATAATCATCAGTAATCTGTGTGCACCATACCACTTTAATTTGCTCTTTAATGTGATGTCAGCAATTTTCTATGACGTTGAAGTCTGGGGAGTTTCCTGCCCGTTCTCAAGCAGCCGAAAGTCTTGTGATGCAATCCACTGTTTCCACAATTTTGGCGCTGTGGCCAGGAGCAGAGGTGTATTCTCTTTATGTCCGAGGTGTGCCCCGCACACCTGACCAGCATTTTTATGATTTAGAGGGTTTTTTCCTATCGCATATTTGGGAACTGAGTTAATTTAATACCGCATCAAGCTGATTTTTACACTATTTTTATAAATTTGTAATTTGTTAATTAAATACTCAATCGAATTTTTAATTACAGGTAACACATCTAATTGATTTGCCATTTTTATAACGCATTGCGTTCAGCCCTTTTTTTATACAACAACAACAACAACAAAAAGGCTTAATTACCCTTTGTATATAGGGATTTTTATCTATGTGTACAAAAAAGAAAAGAGAAATTAAGTTCGACAACAAGAATTATGACACTCCAAATAGAAGGCGGTAAGATATGAACTCAAATGGATCAGTATCGTAAAAACCATTCAGAAGTTTGAAGAACATAGTAATATCTCTATAAACCAAGTCATAGCAAATCGGCGAAGTACTGGTTTTCAGAAGAGAATCACTGTACGACTTGCAGCCTGAGACCCAATTTAGGCATTTTCGGTTGAAATTTTCGAGCTTCCGTAAACAAGTAATAGACGGACTCCAAATCTGTGAGTTGTATAAAAGTACGCTAAGCACACAGGAACGATAAAGATTCAGCTTCGATGTCTGCGGTACATTGAACGGTACATTTCTTCTCAGATAGTATAAGACACGAACGCTTTTGGCAAGCTTACTGGTAATGTGAAAGGTCCAATTCAGGTTATGGTTAATAAAGAC
>CABFPE010000212.1:959551-988402 GCA_900660155.1 Hofstenia miamia | reverse complement strand
TATCATCAGCACTTATTTTCATTATTAGATTCAGGGATGCTCACCAATATATGTGTTCATGGCAGACGATTTCTCAATTTTCTAGTAGGGTTGGGGGAAAATTCTTTGAAAATATGGAAAACGGTTTGTCCTATTAGTAGGACACATGATTTTTTATGGTTAAGCTTAAACAGTTAAAATGGATTCTCATTTTGCTTTACTCAAATTTGAGAAATTAGTCAGCCAAGGATTCGTTCTTTTCGTAATATCATAAAATAAATATTTCTATAAATATATATATATATATATATATATATATATATATATATATATATTAGTTTAACATTCATTCATTTATCTACAACGTTTTCAACGTTTTTGCATAATGTATAGGTCTTTGATACTGATTAGAATTTTATTTAGTAAAGAAAGTTTTAAAAAACACCGTTCAAAGGGAAAGAAGCATCATAAACAAAAACATAAGAATAAGACTGTTGGAGACAAGGCTGTTGATCTTCCACCATTGAGAGGTGTTTCTGCAAGTAAAAGTCAATCTAGTTATAATGACGTACCCTCACCCCTGCCTAGGTAAGTTTTTGATGTAAATTAGCAATGTATCTTCTTATTCACAAATAGACATCGTGTTCTCTTGAAATGATTAAATGAATTAACGTTAAGCTGTCTATTTCATTTTAAGAGGACAAACCCTTTTTCACTTTTTCAAGAAAAATTGTAAATCGTGACATATAGATACATCCTTTGGTGAACGTTTGTAGTAAAGTATATTACTGTTCCTCAAGTATTTAAAAATATTCACTATTTTTCATTAAAAATTTCAAGTTTTTAAAAAAGTTAAATTCTCTCCATTCCTAAAAGCGGTGATACATTATCAAACCTCCCATCAAACAAGCAATTAATTATAATTGGTCCGCAAACATCTTCTAGTGATACATTATCAAACATTCATCAAATCAACCCATCAGAGAAATGGCAAACATCTGCTGGAATTTTTCGTTTATGGTTAACTATTTTACATAAGTTGTGTTTTATGAGGTGTACAAGATTCGTTTTTGATACAGTATACAATTGTTATTAAACATGTATGTATTTACAGAATAATTATTTTTTGTCAAATTTATATTGCATAACGTCTATTTACTGTTTTTGTGCGGAAACATGTGGACTCCGCACAAAACATCGAAAATGCTAATTAAATAGACCATGCTTCACATCACTAATGACAGAGAAAAGCATTTAAACGGGTACTTTTGCGTTATCTCCCCACCCACTCAAATTTCTGCAAAAATATGCTAATTTATCAACGTAATAATTATATCCTAACCCAAGCCATATCCCTCACTCTAACCTTAACCTAAAATATAATCTTAATGTTAATTAAATTTTACCCTAGCCCTAATCTTACCCTAAACCATAAACCTAATACTATACTATATTCTTCATGACAGAGCCGGCTCAATGGGTGCGTTCGCGCAGCGCACCGGTATTGCAGTAAGTGTCACCGGTTTGCATTTTCAGTGGCCACTGAACAGCGGAAGGTTTTGTTTACTTAACAGTTAAAAATCGTGCACACTACATTCGCGGTGGAAGCGGTAGTCAACCTAATTTACTCTTAGCCAATTAAATGTTGCTTGTTAAAAAGCTCGATTCTCATTTGGCTAGTATGAGGACGATTATTTGATGTTCAAACTTAAAATTTTCAAATCAACCATTTTGACGTGTAATTCAGGTGCAGGTCGTTCTCAGCTGTCTTATGACCGCCGCGTAAACCCGTTCAGTTCTGGGGTCTAGTTGATCCAGATATTTTGTTTACTATTGATGGCAGCATTGTTGTCTCGCTTCGGCACTAATTGCCACGTATTCCTAGATGCTGCCAATGCTGAACATATTCGCAGTAGTTCTAATTGCATTATATTTGCGTTAGTCCAGATGCTTGTACTCTATTCTATTACATACTTAACCTGGCCTCGTTAATGTATACTGCTTTAAAATGCTTATGTCTTAATGGTACTCTTGGATGTTTTACCTCAGCGAGATTAGATGCTATGCTATCACTGTGTTTTTGCTTTTCTATATTGCTAAATATAATGATGCGAGAATATATATATTTGCGGTATTTAACATACTAAATTGCATCCCGTGTTATAAACACTAACAAACTCAAATATAAACGTTAGAAAACAAAAATGCTGTTAATGAGTTGCATTAATATTTATATATATATATATATATATATATATATACATATATATATATATATATATATATATTTACCAACAGTGTCATTTAAGCCATCATCCTTTTAATACAATTTATAATAAATACTCGATCTCTGGTAAATATAATCCAGAACCGTACACGTTGGTGTTTTACAATGCTGTTTCAGTGAAAAATCGAAGTTTGTATTAAAATTAATTAATTAGGTTTTACAAAATTTCAATAAATTTGAACTCTGTGATTCGTTTTCACTTCTCCGGCATTGAACAAAATGTATAAACTGGTCGATTAGAAGAGTACAAAACAATGTTATTACCCAAAAATTGCAGCGGCGAAACTCAAATCTATACTTACTTTGAAAAAATATTGATAAATAGGTTTCATAAATACAAATTTTACGAACATCTATATTATTGAAATATCAGAAATATAAAAAAATATCATGATATGTTTGATAAATAACAGTTTAATATATATCTAGAAATTAGGTTATTACTAATGCCTCGTTAAAATGGAAATTTTCTGTTTCATTTGATAATTATTTAAGTTTATGCATTAGAGTGTCACAAATTTGCATCTATTAAATATTTTTTCAATTTTTGATTTTTATAAAAATTAATTGATTTCAGCTAAACCCAACTTGAAAGCTAATCAGTTGGTCTTTTGTGCACACTGATTTTGCAAACCGGTGGATTGTGCGAATGCTCCAGTTGCAAAACCGGTGAGATGCGCGAATAGGTGGTAAACAACGGAATGCTATTGCGAATACGTTGATAACTGAACGCCAACTATTCAGTTGTGCCGGTTTGCGTTCGCGAACGCACCCAATAAAAACATATTCATTTCGAATTATGTAAACACAGCAACGCCTTTTAAGAAGGCTTTAAAACAAAGTAACTACGTGGAAAGATTTGAGGGAAAAGGGCAGTGTTGATTGAATAAACTATGACAAATCATATAATTGGTTTGTAAACAAACAAAAGCCGCGTGGTTGAACCACTAATTAGCATATTAATACATGTAGTATTATATTATAATTATTTTATAATTCATATTGAAAATTACAGGTATTAATAATATATTTGCATATCCCTTCTACACATTGTGTGGGCTATGGTTTGGGTTAGGACCAAGGACACTTATATTAACCAGTACATGAACATGCCAAAATCAGCAAAACCGTTATAAGCCCCAGCATTAAAATTACTACAATGCTTTTAGCGTAAATTTAAGATTAATAAATGATTTATTGGATAATGTGTATCATAAAATAAATCATATTTACAATATTTAACAATTTCTTAAGTCTATATATGCATTTATTAAAGACTTGAAGCAAATTTTTAGATGGAAAACGTATTTCTTTTGAACAAATTCTTACGATATTTAGCCAATTTCTTTTTAAATACTCATACACTAATGATATACTTATTTTTTACAAATCCTCTTGAAAACCCATTAATTATTAACAATAAAGGCCGATCAGAAATCGTCGGAAATGTAAATTCATCACATATCAGTTTTATGCATTTTAGCATATATTTCCGGCACGAATTGGTATTGGTGTCTTGATAAAAAATGTAGAAAATAACTTATGTTTTGGTTCTATTAGCCTTCCACGAGATAAATGTTAAAAAAATTTTCACTGTTTGACGTCATCCAAATAATCCTCGATATTGACAAAAGGATGCTTATATCCTATGTATCCACTTATAATAAGAAACATATCTTGGTTAATTTCAAATGAGAATTCCTTGTTTGCAGTTTGAAATGGAAAATCTATCTGGATCATTTTTGTGAAATCCTATATTTTCAGTTTTTACACTAACAACTTTCCACCATTTAATAATGCATCTTAATTCATGGGGAAAATGATTTTTGTGCCGCAATTGTGTGATCATTAAAATTGAGTTGGGAATAAAGCATTCCTTGTAAGTTTTGAGCATTTCAATATGCTACTTTGTTCCTTTTCAAACATTTTAATCAAAACATCTATTTAGCAGTGTAACTTTGTCCATTTAAAACATATTTAAGTATTTGATCTTATTCTGCACATTTTTAAGTAAATGTACAGTGTCATACATTTTTTAAATATTCATTCCATCAAAAAGGCTTTGTAACATCACAGCATCAAACAAACTGTAAAACTTTACATTTACTGACAAATTATCAGTACACATAGCTAATACTTCGCAATTATTTGCGTTTAATAGTTTAAGAATAGCGGTGACTTTATCCAATTGAAATTTGGCATATTTCACACAATAGGATATAAGGCAGAAACAAAACATAGGCCACCTTAAAAATCGAATCATCGCTAACATAGACTTACCATTTTCTTAGGTTGACCAGCACTAAAATGTGACCTCTTCTATAACTAGTAGATGGTCCTATTGCTATCTCGTCAATTATTAACATACAAATCCGTTGTTTATACTTTAGATTTGAACAAAAACCTTGTATTAACGAATATTCTCCACATTAACACTAGACATATATTTTTTAATAGAGCGTATACTGGGTAATGTAAGATAACTATATGCATTTCGAGATACAGCTGCCAACTCCAATGCACACATTAAGATTTACGGATTATTACGTAAATTGATTTTCCTTCCAAACGAAGTAATTTATTGATTAGGTCCACTTTTTCTGAGAGTATATCCTCAAGAGTTGATAACTGCGAAATAAATCTGAATCTTTCGGGAGAGAATACATCCGAATGTAGGGCTCTTTCCTCTAATTCGACCGACAATTGAAGATGCTGCATTTGTTAACAAAGAAGTTCACGCTCTCAACGTTTTACTAACTGAAACACTTTTCCTGCGCTTGCAATTATTACAATTGTGAGCCTTTAACGAATTCAGCTTTATGCGCACGTGCACGTCCTGGTTAATATAGGTGTCCTTGGTTAGGACTAAGGTGTGAGTTGACTTAGTTTTGGTTTAGGGTTATTATTTCCGTTAGTGTTAAGGTAGTGTTTTGCATTTTTAGATTTAACTCTGCCCGGCCTACGCCAATTTATCTTGCAATGCCTGGTGCCCGCCCGCCCATTGGGATTCATCGGGCGGGCCGGTCCGCCCGCCATCTATTGAGAAAAACGAAAGAAATACTACGAAATTAAATGAAAATACACTAATTACTATATAATTTTGTCTTTTTGTGAGAAACTCCTTAGAATTTATTAATTCTATCAAAGATCATGCATACAGATTAGTGTTTTGCTTTTTAAGGCTCGCTTCTATTCATTTGAAACAATTTATGAAAATATAAATTATATGTCATAAGTAGATTAACAAATGCGTTATATAATTTTTTGTTTTTTGCAAGACCGAAGTAGCTCATTAGCGTTTTCTGAACAAAATTTAAATATATTTACGGTAAAAGCAGAAAAAACTTACGTCATTACAGCATGTTATCTTATGATTATACCACACTTTACTTGAGCTGGCATAACATGTGCCCAGTTATTTGAGCGCCCGATGCCTGCCCGCCCGATCACAGTAATGCCCGGTCATGCCTTGGGTTTGGGTTAGGTCTATGCTTATTATATTGATAAACTAGCATATTTTTCAATTGAGTGCCTTTCCTGTGAGGTTGGTTTAGCAATTGAATGCTGTTTTTACTTGTTTCAATTATATTTTTTCAAATATAAAGAGTGTTATTGTTAAATAATTTGCTTGTTTGAAGAATGTTTGATGGAAAATATCTAAATTATATGATTTTATTTTGTCTCATGTTAGGTGACATGGGTGATTCACTGGCAAATATTTGTCAAACATTTTGTTTGCGAAATATTGGACATACACATTTGATAGTGTATCACTGCCTTAAAGTTCAGGTAATCAGGAGGTGGAAAGCCCATGGAACCAACAACTAATCTTAATTCTTCTCATGTAGATAGACCATCCGAACTCATCGAAGTTCGCCTTGCGCAAAATGAAGAAATCATAAAAAATAAAGAATTTTTAGGCGGTTTAAGTGAAATTTGACAAAAGTAAACTTACGTAGCATATGTCAAAAACAGGAAAAACCATTCGTAAAATCTATGCACTATTTAATGTATTTAGTTAAGGTTTTTTAAACTATTTTTTTCAAATAGCGTTAGTTGTTACTTATGACAATTTTATTTAGTTTACCTTCTTCTATGAAAAATGATCCTTTATTAGCTCAAAGCAAAATTATAAATATCCTACAATGTATTGATGAAGATGTGGTTCATTCATGGCTTCTTCGTGCTAACGAAATGTCAAAATCTCTCCGTTCTTGGTGCCAAACGCCCAATAGATTTGTTAGATTTTCGGAATTTTTGCTTAAGGTATTTGCTCTCTTTGAACTAAACTAGGCAGATTATAGATTTATGCTTCAATTTTCAAATTTGTATTATAACAATTTTTTACATTATACTGTTCTGGTTTATGATATTGGATATTTTTTATTATCGGTGTATGTGCTTTGATATTCAATATTTCTTGAGCATCACATAGCGGCCATATGCCAAAGTCAACACGCCGTATTTGATTTTTTGTTGGGAAAATTTTTAGGGCAAATTGAGGCAAGTTTGACAATCCGAAATTCTACAATTTAGCTCAATTTTAAAATTAATTAATTTCTTTTTCAACTATTAAAAATCGATTACTTTTTGGAATAACGGGAGGCAATTTCCTGTGTAATTCATTCCTGCAAAAGATATTTAATCAAAGCCAACGTTACAATATTATTGTGATGTTTAGGCTTCAATCCAAAAGCATTTCGTTGCATATATAGTCTCAATGACACAGTTAGATACCGTACCATTTCAAAATCGCCAATCCTCAAAGATATTAGCTTTTTTTAATAATGTTGAAGTTTCAAATCCTCCACAAAAACGTTATTAACATTGTAGTAGAACAGGAACTGGAAATGACGAGTCTCGGTTGTTGGAAGTGCTTAGTTATTTAGATTCTCATCCATTTTTAACGAAAGGCCTATAGAGAGAAATTTACTGTCAACAAAATGTTTGTGGTTTTACAAAATTTCTCACTTCATGTAAGAAGCGTTGCTGTTTTTCTTGTAATTTTTTCTCATGTTTTTGGAAATGATTGTTTGGCAATTAATTACAATTCGATTTCTGAGTTCTTCAAGAGAGCAGATTTCCTAACTGGAAAAACCGAAAATATTCATTACACAAACTTGCCGAAATGAAATTCTTGACAATGACATAAATATATTTACGCATAGTTCTTTGAAATATAAGCACAGTACAAACGTTGCTGATTTCATGTTTAATTCATCATTTGGAAACGGTGGGCGTGTGCCTCAAAATTTAAAACTTTTACTATCAATGCATAGTGTGTTTATGAATAAAGAAAATAAATACAATGAGATTATAAAGCTAACTGCCAAATTTATAAAATGGAGTTGTAAACACAGTATAACGGAACTTCCGGAATTTAAGCCGATCACCAATACAAACTTTTACTTTTTTAAAAGAACATGTATGTAAGAGTTGTCTAAGTTATATTTAATCCATTGATTGTTGCGTTGCATTTTCTTATTTTTTGAGTTCCTTGGAAATAAGCAGAAAAATCCGTTTAAAACAGCCACTTTAATTTATAGATCAATTACGAGCAATAATATAATCTAAAATCTGCTAATGTAAAATGTCTTTTTTACTTTTAGCTATTGTTTCAATATGAAGATTATGGAATATAGTTATTAAACGCCGATTTTTTTGCATTCAATAAGTATTCAATATTGTCTTTAGTTGCCGAATTTATTTCTTCTAACTGTTAACGTATCCTTAAGTCAAAATATTCCCTAACCCTGGTTTATTCCCTTGATACAAGTCATGGTTTTTTTATTTTGATTTTGTCTTGTCTTGCATTCAATTACTCTATGAAATCACAAATTTCATTTTAATTCAATAATCTGATTGGGAGTTAAATGTTGGTCAGAAGAAAGCGTCACTATATGAAACATTTTAAGGCCGGCGTGGACTCCACTATCACTTGAATTTAAAGACGAATAAGTAGTCTTGCTCAAGAAGATGAAGCCTTCCTTGATGTTTATTATCAAAGTAAATGTCAGGCTTCTTTTGGATGTAGATGCTTCATAAATATGATTTGTGGAGGATTTGTCCCATAAAAAGCTGAGCAATATCGTATTGTATTGCAAAATATATGATTATGCCATCAATGGTGAGAATTTTTAAAATTCCATCAGCTAGTTAATGGACAATACACCCGTTAAGTCAATTTATCTTTTAACTAATTTCGTGAGGTTTGCCTGTCACTCTACTGTCCATTTTACAATAATCAAATCGATTATTGTTTCAGTGAACGATTATTTGGTTAAATATTCACAATGGGCGTCAATTGACGAAGTGCATTAGTAGTTGTTTTTACAAGTTATTAGAAGTTCCTCTTGCCTTCACTTGTTTTTGAATTGAGAAGAAATAAATTGTTAATAATAATGACTTATTGGTGGGATTTTTTGGAATTTCATATTGTTACTTTTCATTATTTTAAATAGTTATTACTGTACATAAGGATTGCCGACTTAATGTTTCAACTGTCGTCTCAAGAGGCATATATTTTAGATTTTCATTATTGATTGGTAATAGATTCAAAACGTTGTATGAATTTGGTATTTAAGCACATCTTACATTTCAATGTTTTATACTTGTACTGTGAGGAAGTCAGGAGTATCAAATCATTAATTGTAACCAAACTTTCCAGCGTGTTCACCCATATGCTTTTGAATTTAATTGACATTTTTTAATTACATCTTTTTAGTATATCTCGAATTGGTCCATGAACTCAACGATAATAAAAAATGTTTGATTAGGTCGTTATTTTCCAAATCTGATCCAAGTGTTGAGAAGATATTCATTAAGAAAGGCTTCATTAATCTTATTATCACGAAAAGTGATACTAATCTTTATTTGAAGAGAAGTCAGTTGTCATCTACTGATATGGAAAATCGAGAATGCTTGCATTTGATACATGTTCAATTTGCTTGTGGATAAAAGAGTATAGGCATTAAGAAAATTAAACTGGAGGAAATTCCGAATGTTTTGAATCCTGGAGACGTCGCTCAAATAATCAATGCTACTGGCTATGGTAAAACATGGTTTTTGTTCAAACTGGTTTTAGATGTTGCGGTTATGTTAAAAACAAATTTGAAACAATGTTTTATATTTCTTTTCGAAGCATTCAAAAGTATGTAGCAACTGAAGAAAAATCTATAATAGAATGGATTAAGGCAGTAACACCTCTACCAAAAGTATTTAGCGGTTTTTCAGAAGAGATGCTCAATTCTGCAAAATTATTAATCAAATTGGATGGAATAGATGAATATAAACACGAAATTAAATATTAATGATCTGACAACACTTCCTAATTTTATTTCAAATATTTTAAGTAAAACTTCTTAAAGATGCTATTGTATTGCTTACTGGTAGACCGTTTGCTTTCACATTTTTGGAGGATTGCTTCGCCTTTGAAAATACTATCGTTTCATTGGTTTAGAAAATGATGACAGCAAAAATGTATTTATGCAAATTGCTGATGATAAAAATTTGCAAGCAGTTGGTATATGATGATTTCAAAGAATAAACATTTACCGATACTCTGTAGCTTATTTCTTAATATGCTCCATGTAAGTGTTGTTTTGGCCATTTAGTCGGTAAGCAGATTAAGTGACTTAATGCTGAGCGTAATACTTGCATCATTAGCGAGCACGACACAAGTAACAACAACAATTCTAAGCAGACCAATAATCGCATGTTTTGAATTTCTCTCTTCATTTAAAACTTGTGAACTTCATCCCATATTGAGACTAATAGCGAAAGTTTTACTAATTCAAAATTCTAGTTTGGAGTTCATACAGGATTCCCTGGAGCTTAGTGATTTTGAATTCCTGTCGGTGATTGATTGTGAGATTTTTTTTCAGATACGTTTCAATGTGGCTTTGTTGGTCCGATAGCTTGTCAATTGATTATGATGCTAATCCACGCTTTGATTGTTGAATTCATGGCTGCCTTGCATATAGTTTGTAACTACTCATTCAGTAAATTTCAACTTATTGGTAAAAGAATAAATGAATTTGATTCCCGAGAAATTTCTCATTAGGTATTGTGCGCAAGCTCAAAATGAATATCAATCCATTGGATTTAATCAAGCTTGGACCTCGGGAAGTTGGATTTCTACTGTTTGGATTTAGACTGTATTAATGACACACTTGAAATTATAGCCCTTTGTCATTGGATGAAATCTCCAATCCTTGTTACAGGAAAGCAATTCTCTCTCTCACATCAGAAAGAGAGAGAAAAACACGTTCTAATTCCTCAAAATAATTGAAGAACCAAAATGTTAAACACTAAAATTGAACTTCGAATGATTTTTGTTGAATTCCCAATGTATGACTTACAAAATTGTTCTTTGAATGTTTATAATTGTCAATAGTTATATTTGAATTAAACATAAAATACACAAATAATAACATTAAACAAATATATATAAATTACTCGATCATCCCTTGCCACACATTTAATCTCTTAGAAGATCCTAATATAAATTGTTTGTTTAGCAAATTCTCCTTTAACAGTTTCTTGAATAATTTGATATTAGGGGCATTCCTTACTTGTGTGTCCAATTTATTCCACATGCTTGTTGTGTTAATTCCAAATGAGTCTTGATAAGACTTGCACTTAATTTTCTCATTAATGATAAAAATATTAGTGCGTTTATTGCAGGCTATGACATTGTCTAGAAACCTAGTTGCTGGTGACAATTTGTGCAAATATTTAAACATAGTTACCAGGCTAGAAAACATTGTTTGATATTTAGGTGACAGTATTTTCAGTTGTTGTAAATTTGTGCGAATATCTTGTTTGCTGATTTGCAAAAAAGTGGTAATGGACCAGTTAAATACAGTATTAATGCGTTCTTGTTGACGAATGCTTATGCAATTCAATAGATTACAAGCGTAGGTGTAGTGGCTGATTACAAATGCATGAACAAACTGAATATCTCTGGTGAAATGCTTAATATGTCTCAGATATTGGATACCCTCTGCCATTTTCCTTATTTTGCTACTTATGAATTTTTCAAAAGATAGTTTCGATCAAGTTCTACTCCCAGATATGTGACTACATCGGATTGCATAATTGTATCATTGGTGCCTTCTATTTAAACGATATATTTTTGGACATAGAACTAATATTATTTGGAGTAAAAAGAATAAACTGTGTTTTTTTGTAGTTCAAAGTTAATTTATGTTGAGTAAAATAATGCTTAATAATTGTTATATTAGCATTCAGGTTTTCTACTGCTTTGCTAGGACTAGAATGTCTGCTCAACAGGCATGTGTCATCTGCGTATTGATATAATTCGCAATTAACGTGATTTGAGATGTCATTTATATAAAGGGTAAACAGAACTGGCCCTAATACACTCCCTTGCGGTACACCTTTACTAGTATGCAAATAATTAGAGAATGTGTTCCCTATCTTTACCCGTTGACGTCTTTCATTAATGAAGCTATAAATAAATCTTCTAGAGTCGCCATCAAAACCATAGCATTTTAATTTCCTGTCAAGAATAGAGTGATTAATGCTGTCAAAAGCCTTGCTTATATCAAGTAAGGCTATGGCTGTACAGCAATTCTTGTTTAATGCTAATCTAGTACTGTCTGTTATAGAGAGCAGTGCGTCCATAGTACTATAGCCATTTCTAAACCCGTATTGACTATTAGCTAAGATTTCATTGTCTACTAAATATTCGTTTATTTGCTTGCATAATAGACGTTCAAATACTTTTGACAGTGGATTGCAGATAGCAATTGGTCTGTAGTTCTCAGGTAATAGCGGATTGCCCTTCTTGAAGATGGGTGTAATATCCGCGTTCTTAAATTGTTCTGGGAATGTTTGTGTGCGTATAGAGCAGTTGAATATGAATAGCAATACCTCTTCAAAATACATTAGATATTTTTTTATAACAAATATTGGTAATTCAGTACTTCCAGAAGACTTGTTATTGTCAAGACGCCTAACCTCCTTCCTGAGTTCATACCTACTTATAAATCGGAAAGAAAAGGTAGACCTGACCTTGATGTTATTGGTGTATGCTACATTAGCTCCATTAAATGTTCCAAATTCTGTAAAAATCTTATTCATATGATTTGCAATACATTTAGGGTCAGTGGTTATGCGGTTATTTATCTTCATACGTTCAATGTTGCAACATAGCCCTTTTTCCTTATTTAGCATCATATTTATCTATTTCCACTTCTCCCTACACTCTGTCAGTCTATTGAAGGCCAATGTGTTGCATCTATCCTCATATGACCTAACTTCATCTTGTAATTTCTTTTTAATTTTTTCAAACGTAAATTGGGTAATGGTGGGTGATGAGCTGTTTAAATCTTCCCAAGCTGCCTTTTTCCTCTTCTCGAGATCAAAAATTTTTTGGCTTTTATAATTAGGAATCTTATTTGGTTTCACATACTTACTATGAAAAGGAGCAAGTTTATTGAGGCATTGTCGAAGATTTTTAAGTAAAAAGGAAATCATACTGCTGGAAGAGCTCATTGTATAGACCAACTCCCAAGGTATGTTACTGAGTTCTTTTACAAATTGATCTTCTTGAAATTTAGTAAAATCTTTATACCTTACATATTTAAAATACGTAAAGTTCGTTATTAATTTGATTGTTCATTAAAGTTTGATTTCTATCTAGATGTTCCTTAAGTACTATTGATTCTGCTATATTTGAATTTTGATATTGAACTATTATTTTATAATTAATTTATTTTGCTCTATGTCGATTTTGATATATCTCTATTTGCATATGGCCTTTTAGATGTTCATTAATGCGTACTCTAAAATGTCATGAAGTTTGTCCAATGTATGAAATATTGCATTCATCACAGCTGTATTTATAGACTACAGACGATTTAAGACATATTTGAGTATCAGCTTTGTTCTTGATTAAATCTTTGGTCTTTTTGCTTGTAAAAGCTATTCATATTTTATGCATTAGGCTTTTATTTTCTTTTTTGATGCGATGCTCGATATATTTACATGATGTTTCACAAATATATGGTAATTTCCAATATATATATATATATATATATATTCTTCTTTTTGTCGATCTTCTTCACTATTTTTTTATAGTAAAATTTTTTCTATTGCTTTTCTGATTAATTTAATCGAGTATCCATTGTTTACGACAATTTTAGAAATTATATCGAATGCTTGGGTTACTTCTTTATATGTCGAACAAATTCTATAGGCTCTTTGAATTATGTTAAGAATGGCTGAAAACTTTTATTTTGAATGACAGTGTGAGTTGGCTTGTATGCATAAGTTTGTATTTGTGTTGATTTTTGATGCCATGATCTAATAAAGCCGGAATTTGTTCTTGTTACGCAAACATCTAAGAAATTCAGTTGATTATTATCTTCTTCTTCTTTAGTGAATTTTAGTGATTTNTATATATATATATATATAATGGTTTTGAGTTTTATATAATTATTTATTTAGGAATGGGATAGTGAACAAAAGTACAAACTAATTCAAATGGAGATTGAAATTGTACTGGATGAACTGCAAGCGGGCTGCAGAGAAAAAATTCCCTCACTCGTTGCAGATCTTGCGCTTCTTGTCAGTGTTACCTTAAATGATTGGGTGCAGCTTTCAAGTGTTGATAGCAGTAAGGGGAAGTCGCATTTGAATGCCTTTGTCCTCAATACGTTCGTAGTAGTCGTTACCACCAAAAGTCCCACTTATAATCGCCTTCTTTCAAACATTGCCTTTTCCACCTCCGATAAAAGTATTATCCAGTCTCTTTTGTCGATTCGTGCCTTTGCCTTATTCAATATATTATCTGCGGTAATTTTTAGTAGATTTAAGCTGTATTAGCTCCATGGTTTGTCATAGCTTTTACTCTTAATTTGTAAACCATTATACATTGAGATGTATTATGTATAGGGACTCAACACTAGATGTGTACTAGAGCGTGACATCGGGTACACGATCTGACCTTACAGGATCTCGGATTTCGGGTCGGGTTGGGTACGGGTACAATGCTTAGATTGATTGTTCAAAGAGTTACTGATGTTAATCACCACTTGATTTGAGAAAGATTCCATCTCGATTGATAGACCTGCGATTTTAGTAATGTAGAGTATAAATTAGGATAAATTGAAGTTTAAAACTGAAAGAGCAACATAATAATCTCGAATTTTCAAAATCGAATCCGAATCTATGTTGGATTCGAATCCGATTGGAATCCTTGGATTTAAAAATTCGAGTACAGGCATGTAATGAAATTTTTTTAATAAAAATAATTTTGCAATTAACTCTGAAATCGTCTAAACCTTTTTAATTGAATTCTTCTATTGTGGAATAAGCTTCTAGGGTTTTTCATGTTCCAAATTCGTTTTAGCAATAACTATTACAAAAATGATTTTGCAATAGAAATTTTTATGTAAACTACATTATGTTTTGTATCCTGATTCGAATTCGCGAATCCATTGCCTTAATATTCGAATAAAAAAGTGGATTCGCAGAGGACGTAGGCTAAATAAAATCAGTGTTTTGAAATTTATAGAATGTACATGTTGTAAAGCGATGACACCATCACTGATGCGCAAAGAATGTCTGTGTCACATCCTTATACATCATAAGTCCATGCTTGTATCATTCGAATCTTTACATGAATTAGAATTGAATGATCAAATTTGCAAAATTTTAATATATATATATATATATTAAAATTTTGCAAATTTGATCATTCAATTCTAATTCATGTAAAGATATATATATATATAAATCAACAGTGAGGAAATTTCTTTAAATTTTCCAGTTGTACAAAACCTACTTTGTTGTTGTATTTTGCCAATTGATAACATATAGTCGTTCATCAAATGTGTAATAAATTATATTAACCGATTAATTTGATAGGATTAGCAAATTTAATATATTTGCCCTAGAAATACTTTCCTATGAGTGTGGGTGTATAACCATATTGATAACGAATACACAAATGACTGACGCGATCAATCACAATCGATTGTGCTGAACATACATAAAATACCCCAGCAAATACTGGAAAGAAAGTAGTTAATCTGTGTTATTTATTGCAAATAACAATGTAGGAAATTTAATTTAAAAAATGCGTGAACCAGTTATTAAAACTTGGCCAAAATTCTACCTGTTATTCACGTTTCATTGCTGCTTTTCTCAAACAAATTCGGCAGCTCATTTTTTATTGTAATTTATGAAACTTCCTGTATTAATAATGTTTTTGCGAAACACAGTTCTTTTGTTTCACCAATTTTTAATCGTATTAAATAGTTTTTGCGATTTGATGATTGCTTTACACTTTTTGTTGATTTTCTCTAAAGATATGTTGTTTTTGTCTGGTCATTTGTTTGTTAGCAGGATAGATGCAATTTCTAAATATTGGATTTAAAGAAACCACTGCCTATTTGAGTGTTTGCGAACACCATCTAAGGAAATCTAACTACTTGGATGAGGCCTGTCCTCTCGGTGTGATTTTCTAATTTAAGTTCTTACAATTAAGAACTAAGAATTTAGATTGTTAAATTTTTCAATTCTGCCCGTATGCTCAGTTCCAATCCACTTTACAATGCAAAGCTGAGAGATGAGAAACCAGCTTCTACTTGTCTTCATTTTGAAGAATGGATTGAACTTGTTGCAGAGGATGCCTTAATCAACGATTGCCTTGCCACTTTAGTTTATCTAAACAGGTACCATATAATTTATTATTTGTAGACAATAACTCTGCTCTAAATACTAGTGTGGCGGTTTTTGAAGGAACGTAATCTATTGTCTAAAAAGTAAACGCTTTACAGTCTCAAAAAAATTGAATAGTAGCTTTGGCTACTTCATATGTTATTAAATACATATGGGTTTGATTTTTTAGAATAAAGTTCTGTAACACGTTAGCAAGTACATTTAGATTATTTACTAATTTGTACTAACAAACATTACTGTTGTTGCTTTTGTTTGAAGAACGTTTTTATCTCAGAAAATGAAGATGATCTTAAAAACAATACTTAGTTTTTGCAACAAACATACTACATTAGTATTAGACTCTCCAATAATATATATGATATGCAAGTGGCTATTTAAGATATCAGAAATTGAATCCCAATAAACGAGATGAAGAGGAACGAAATCTTCTTTTCCGTGCAATCATGCACAAATCCAAACGATGCGTGGCTTGGTTAGTCAACAACGTAAGACTTTATTTGATAGCAAATGTGTTAACAAATTGAAATTCCCACAACATGAGAAATTAAAGCCTTCTTTATTATATACATAGGCATGTCATCTACATATCTTTTTTCAAGTATTTCATATAATATAGTATTTTTTAGGTTTTTACTAGTGCATGTGATTGATCTAAATTTTCATTAATTTATGCTATGAAAATTCTTTGGTTTGAATATACTAATGGTTCTCTTCGTTAATTTAGTTAGGCAATTTGGTTTGCTAAATTTATGAATTTGTAAACTACAAACTTTACCTGAAGTATGCACGTTATACAGTTAAAATATTTAGTATATTCACAAATGTTTTTAGTAATGCACTCAGCTATCTCAGAAAATTTGAGAAATTCAGAATTTGTAGAAATTATATTACATTGATGCTATATTTTACATATTATGCTAATAGAGAAATGTTTAGCCTGCCCCTTCATAAGAGAAAGTGTTGAAAAGTAAAAAATTTCAAACTAATTTTGAATCTACAATGAACAAATTGATCACGATGCAAAAAAATGAAAACATTCCTTTAATTCAAATAAAAACTATTTCCACACAAAATTGCGCAACAATTAGTTCAATTTAATATTGGTTAATTTGCATCAACTTGCTAGTGGGTCCGAAACAATTAACAAATGATTTGTGAACACCCCCAATCGAAAAGGGTTTTTAAAGTAGGCTTGAATTAACATGAACTTTATGAAAATGTTTACAACAGATTGTGAAAAATATCCTGGAAATTCAATATTCCTGTCGATGACATTCCTAAATGTATAGATAGGATTTTTTAATCTTAAATAACCGAGAATTTTTTCAAATCCTAATGGTATTTTTAATGTTTATAACTCACGAGCTAACGAAGATATCCAAAATCCAAATCACCATCGGATAGAGGAGTTTCTCCTGTTTTATTTACTCTTTAAAATGCCACAAATAGCAACCATTGGGCGTTTTATCTATAGAAAAAGAACTTCAGATTAGTTGGTGCTCCCATGGGCTGTAGATTTATTAGTATTCGAAATATTGTGTGTGGCAATAGTTTAAATGCTGTTCATTGAAAACTAGATAATAAAATTTAACTCACATACTTCAGGCAAAGTGATAGTTTTTAGCCCAAATATTTACCAATATATCGCAGCACATTGACCCACAGATGTGTCAATGTCCAAAGATTTCCAAATTTCTTAATCAACGTGACAAAAATGGTTAAAAATGAGGGGAAGACGGAGTTGCCTTTTTCAAATGATAAAACAAAATTTTCAGTTAACTTTCACCCAATTCAAAATAACCATTTTATTTATTGGTATCGATTTATATATGCTTTGCGATGCTTAATCTTCATGCATTCTAGGTGACTGTTCCTGCCTTAAATCACTGCAGTATTACTGGAAATGCGCCTCTTCACGCAGCAGTGAATTCAGGTGATGAAGAAATAGTAGCCTGTCTCCTAAACACACCTGGAATCGATATTAATGTGTTAAACTCAGTCTCTGATAATGTTGCTCCCATTCATTTGGCTGTTATCCACGGTATTTTTTTCTTATTTAATGTAACTTGCTATTTAATTTGGTTCCGAAACCGTTCCAAAGTATTTGCTAATTGCGTTTCCAACCCAATTTGAGCAAAACTTCTTATTTTGTCTTTCAGCACATGTACATACATATAATAAATAAGAACAAAGAATTTGCCGTATTTCTTATATTAAAAAGTGGTTAGTTTCATCATCTCGATTTCTGATAAATCTTTCCTGCTAATATATCCAGTTATGTACACCAATGTCATCTTAGTTTCAAAATGTGTATTTTGCTGTAATCGTGGAAAGTTATCAAAAGCCTCTACACCTCTTTGCATAAAAAATATAAGCACGATGGGCATTGATGATCTGACTCTTGATTAATATCAACACCTAATTTTAGAAGAAGAGAGATTCTTTAATATGTTTTGAAGACTCTTAAAGTATACTTACTGATGATTCGTAGCAAATACCGTATGATTATTTAGTTTGTTCGAATTTTATTTATATAACAGAGAGGCTATATTTGCAGTACATAATTTACAAATATTACAATAATAACTAAAATAAATTGGGTTTTAAAAACTATAATTGTTTTCCATTAGTTAACTTTATTTTGTCCAGACGGTTAGGTACAGAATTCCCCTACATTTTCCAAAATTTCAAACTAATATCTTCTTCAATTGCCAGTTTCCGGTCTGCCAAATTAGATAATTTCCGATGGTATACTCGTCTCTTCAAATAACCCCACAACCAGAAATCACAAGGAGTGAGATCTGATGAACGAGGAGGCCAAAAGAGATCACAACTTCTGCTAACAATTGATCACCAAATTGTGACTTTAGAAAGTCCCGTGAGAATTTAGCAGTATGTGGAATAGCACCATCCTGCATGTACGCTGTCTTGCTAAAAACTCTCTTAGATTAAGGAAATGGAATTACATGTGATCTTAGCATCTCCATATAATTTTCCTTCTTGACAGTTTCTCCAACTTCAAAAAAAAATCGGGCGTATGTTGAACTTGGATGTGAAGGCAATGAACACTGTTAGTTTTGGTGAGTGTAGAGGCTTTTCAATTAAGGCATTCAGATTTTCTTCAGCCCAGACATATCCATTAATAGAGGAAACTTCACCATGCAAGTGGAAATGAGCTTCGTCTGTCCAAAGAATTTGGTCTAGACAATCAGCAAGATGATTCATAAAAAGCTCCACACGGTGTTCTTCATCATTCTCATGAAGATGTTGCACAAATTTTGTCTTACATGCCTTTAACTGCAAGTAATCCTTTGTAATTTTTCTTGTGGTCGAATAACAGGCACCTGTAATTCTGCTGGCCTCACGAACAGATGATATCCTGCAGAGTTGTTATTGGATTGTTCTTCAAGGGACACTCTCACTTGCTCAACTTTAACATTGCAATAACACTTGGCCGACCCGATTTGGTGCATCATGCAATGAATAAGTTTCTTCAAATTTTTGAATGAGTTTTCGAACTGAAGTTTCACTGCAAATGTTATGTTTCAAGCCAAGTTTGATGTTATATGCACGAAGACAAAGTTTTGGAGAATTGTGGTTTGCATAATATAATCGTAAAAGTTCTAATCTTGTTTGTAAATCCATTTGCTTTGGTAGAAAATGATTGTTAAAAATATAATACTCAAACAAATTCCCAAGTATTGCAGAAGATAATGATGGCCTAAAATCAATATTTTATCATGTGATGTAAATTTAGCTTTAGAAAACTTTTCGAACCAACTAAAAATCATACTGTATATTCCTACACAAGTCTACAATAGCGTAACGCGTATGAGGGATGTTAATGGCAGTATCCCTCGAAAGTTTTATTATTTAATATCTTTGCCCTGTAGTCTTTATTTTCAAACACGTTTGACCAAAATGGATGAGAAAGTCAAAATGGGAATCATATGAATCAGTTATCACTCCTTGGAAATCATCATAATTTCTGATGTCATCTCCCTTAACATAAACTATTTTTCACCAAATCAATTCTAACTTAATGAACATTGCAATATCATTAACATAGCCGGCATATTTGAATTTAAAGGGGCTGTGCAAGTTCCATCGCGGAATAGTTTAAGGCAAGTAATAACCGTCTGGATCACAATTGGTTTAGGAGCAATTGCAACTTCGTCTAATTTCGACATTTTTGCTGCCATCCCAACTTTTTTCTCTATTTCAAATCACTTTCTCAAATACAGGCAATTGTATTCTGATTATACCATTATCATTGAATTCAAGTTAGCCTTTTTTTCCCTTAGCCATTGATTTCTAATGCATTTAATTAAATGTGGGTTATCATAAAGGATATATTTACCATCTACTGTTAACAATGGCTTATCAGATACTGACTGGTTATGCTTTAAAATCCATTGGTTTACTCTATTGTCATTGAAAATGGCTGCTTTCACTTGACCTCCTCTAGATATAGTTTGCATGGTTGGTTTAATTTGATCTCTTAAAAAATTGAATTTAATTTCGAAATAACTTTGAGCATCCATAAAGACATACAATCATAATCCCTAAGATTGTCTTTGCAAGCACAGATGGATAATTTATGACTTTACCACAACAAAGTGCCTCCATGTCAAAGTAACATCTTTTTAACATAAACCTCATCATGTAGCACCACTTAAAGTTTTTGTTTAGTCTCTAAAGTTCTCTAAAAGTTTGTCTCTAAAAGTTCAAAAAAAATTATTATTGCTTTCTATTATATTCAAATCTGATGTAAATTGTATAAAATTTCGAAGCAAATGTTAATAAACGATAATGATTGACAACGTAAGATAATTTTTTGATACCAAAAACTAATATAATAATTATAAACTCTGCAAAATTTAGTTATTCCTGCTACGAGATATATCTAGCGAAAATTGAGTAGCTGAAAACCCTTATTCCTCTTCATGTCAGCCCGATTAAATTTTGATGCAAAGTTCATCTATGAAGATAAATTTGAGGCAACGTGTAGTTATCTCCAAAACAGTCAACCCTTCACATAGAATTAGGCGGCTCTGCAATTATAAGTAGTGAATTCATTATCATTCTTCAATGGGAGGGCAATTTCAAGCTGTGGAATTTGACTTCTCAAATTTCGTTCAATCGATATTGTACATTATTGCAGCATAGACCGCAGCTGCGGAAACAAATATAAATGTCACATAGTACCCAAGCGATATATAACCAAATTCCTCTTGATGCTAAATCTCCATTTTAAATCTCACGAATTCTTTGAAAGAAGATTTACCATCTAAACATTAAATTTATGTCACAGAATTATCTCAAAAGATAAAGTGCAAAATAATTGAACATTATTTGAGAATTGACATTATTAATTTATACTGCCAGAAAACAGAATGTATCAAATGTTTGATATATTAATAATTTATAATATGTGTCCTGAGAGTAACGGGGAGTCTCGCTCAATGAGCTCTGTGGACTCTCGTTCAAAATATTTTGAGTAGAGGCATTCTTTTGCAGGGGCGCTATATTTGGTGTAGTTTCGTCTAAAAACAAAAATTTATTTTCACCAAGTTATGGGTCAAATACTTTCATTCCAAATTTTTGCAAATGTGTATTAAATATAAAATTAAAAACGTATTAGTTTCGAAAAAGGGTAATCTTGTTATGACCGAGCATCCCATATTTCTGTAAAGTTACGAACTTTTAGTTCAAATTCATCCTCTTCGTGTACATCAGAAACCATTCATCTTTTAGAAATTTGTGGTCTTTCATCCGAAGTAGAACCTAAATGAGATAATTCCACGGCTCTTGCCTGCAAATATCGCGTTTCGATAAACGGGGCTAAAACATAATATAGGTATATCACAAATGATGAAGCAATACTAATTGTTCCTTTCATTATTATCCATGATTTGAATTGCATCCAATCGGACTGTGGATTTGCATGAGTGCGTGCTAACCACGAGATTGAATGTGTAGATCTAAACACCTACTAGATTCAATGAAATTCACAACGCAGCAGTGGAAAATTACATTTCAATTGTCAACGGCCCGATTCAAGGGTAATAGACATTTATTTACAAATTATTGAAGCAGGACGAAATTCTATAGAAAATTCAGATGATAGATTTAAACATTTTAAAATTACCGACTTGGAGGACTTTAGAGGTTCAACAAAATAGTCGTCTTCATTGAGAAAACACTGAATTTTTATTTTGTTATTTGATATTCCATTTAACTTTACATCTAAAAATTGAATCAACATCATTTGCGATTATAGTAAAGTTTCGGCATCCCAATACAGATTTCTTCCTCCAATATCCGTTTTCCTGCAGTGGAATCAATTAAAATGTTTCGCGAAAACTTTGTTGACACTTTTGAAAGAACATTCTAAAATTATGTGTACTAATTCTATTTAATACAAGAATAATTATCTGATTAGTAATATGGCGTTCTCTACTTATTATTGAGACACAACAAACAAAGATAATAAATAATGCTACATTTCAAAAACCCTCAAAATTGCTTGCGATTTGACGACCAAGAAGTAGAACATAATCTAGTAAATACATCTAGAGAACCCTAAAGCGCTACCTTATTCATAGTTTCAGACTATTTTTAATTTTTAATAGCGCTAAGATCGTCTAAGGATCCGTTGAAGTTCAAAACGTCATTAGAAATGTGACACAGCATGTGACAAGTTTTTCTCCGAATCCTTGAGAGGACTGCTGGATGAATCTTCTTAAGAAATCGTTCTCAAGAGCATTATAGTTGCAGGAACATCCGAAAAAGATTTTATCGAAAGATTGAAGAAAAACTTTTCAGTGAATAATATAAAAGAAAAGATCTACATTCGGTCGCTTTAATAAGTTTGCGATAGTTTAGTGAGCGGTTTTTTCTGAGAGTTTCAAATGGAGTACTAAAAATATTCCTTGTTAAATTCTTCCCTTGAAGGAATGTCGTTTTAATGTCGACTGTGAGTGCCTTCCACCTTTTCCAGGATGCTACTGAAAACAAAATTCTCTGAGCATATCCGTCGGTGAATAGGAGTCAGGATGTTCTAAGTCTTGAAAGCCACGAACCACTAACATGGCTTTAGGATATTTTTCACCATCACTTGACTCTTTCATAGACTACACCCAACGAGTTGTAACAACGTTCAAAGCTGAATTATCTGAACATTGTATTTCCTCATAAACATCGTTAGCAAACCAACTCGTTAATTCTAATTATTTGTTTCATCAAAGACCTCATTAGTAACTTCAGTAGCATGAACATATTGCTCACTATAGCGCTGTGGGATATTTTGTGGACGGGCAGGATATCTTCTGGATTCAACAGGTGACTTAGCTTGATCCGGTGTATCCTATTCTTGTACACGAGCTGAGAACTCATAATCGCTTTCATTACCAGCCCAAGATGTTAGCTGCGTTTCACTTTTATTTGTCATAATCGATTTATCAGCATGTTTCAAATTGTTTTGCATTGGAAGTCGCTCCATTAGTTCCTCATTAACAGCATTATGCAACTCAATTGTAATGTTGACAGCCAATATATCTACTTCCTTGTTTAAGTAACAACCCAGAGTGTTCTCTTCCTATTAACAATTGCCGGACCATGCCAATGACGTTTATCACGTGACAACTACAACACCTTCGAAATAAATTTCCCAGTAGGCCGAACATTACAGCGGAGAGCTCTTTTGATTTTACCTGAACTCTCTATTTGAACAAAGGCTAGTTTAACTTTTTCCAGAGTACACAGATGATTAGTAACAGCACAACTAATGGAAAATGGTTCCATGGCTGGTAGTTCGTCACTCATTACAGAGTCAACTCTAGGATTGCTGCCTAGAACAATCTGATAGGGAGAGTTACAAATACTAACTGGTAACTAAACTTGATAAAGAGCACGTTTTGTTATTCCATCACCAAACGTAAAATTTGCGCTGCTTTGTTCTTATTTGATATGATTATCTTGCAATTCACAATAATCTAGATATTTATGAAGCCATATCTACCAGAGCAAATGGAGCATTTTTTCCAGGGATAGTATCGCCATTTGCAGCAGCAAATGTTAAATTGCTGTTATAACAGAAATAGGTTTCTTCTGCTACAGTGCCATGACCATCTGTTTCATTTACTTCATGTTCATGTACACCGGAACGACAATCACGTGCCCAATGATAGGATGAGCCACATTTAGAACATGAACGAAAAGCAGACAGCCCTTGTCCATAAGGTCATAATCGATCTCGAGCTTGTCTCTGCAATCTAGTAAAAGGCCTATAGGCATATGATTGAATCGATCATCTACGATTACTTCGATCACCACTACTCCACATAATTTCATTACTGCAGGAGGACCCTGTAACTTGCAACACTGCCTCCGTCTTTATTTCAACATTATCTGGAGAAATACGATCACCAAAAGTGGTGTCTATTCGCAATAAAACAGCTTTTACTGTGGTAAGTTTCAAACTTGAAGATGCTAATATTACCCTTCGTTCCTGGTCGTTCAAACCACTTTTGTGTAGTAATTCCGAAGCAAGTATCGTATCACTAAGGTTCACGTTATATTCATTTAATTTTGCAACTATAGCATCAAAAGCAAGAATAAATTCACGAACAGACTGACCATCGGAACGTTTATAATTCCTAAAACGCAAGAACACATCATATGCTTCATTATCAGCTGATACTTTAAACGATAAATCCATTTGGGAAATAAGTTGATTGAAACCATTTTCAGCATTAAATATAGCCGAATCCATACTCAAAGCAACATCGTTAGCACTACCGGCTAAAGATAATACAACTGTGATGGCTTTTTTTTCATCCAAATTCAGTTTTAAGGTTCCATAAATTTACTTCCTTTCGCCATTTATCATACTATTAAGAGCAGGATTAAATGATGTAGAACTTTTATAAGACGACGACATAACCACTCTCTGCACCATGTAAACTCGTTCAATAAAAATTTAATACAATAAGTTAGAGCATTAAGAATTTGCTTCTTAACTACACTTTACGGCCAAGTTGTTTACATAAAATGAACAGGTACATTATGTTTATGTTCACAGGTGCATCAATATTTGAATAACTATTCCTAAAAATGTTGTCTTCAATCAATAGCCACATCTAGTAGAACATATTGAATGCCCACTAAAAATGTTGTAAGCGTGTTTCTGGTGCTCGAAAATGATCAAAATAAAGATATCTCAATATTAGAGGGAATCTAAATGTGTGTCACAAAATTGTTTAAGAAAAACTCTGATTAAAGTTATTCAGGCAAGTATGTGGCACGAAGCCTCAGAAAGTTTATACTTCCTTTCATTCTATATTGACGCCTGTTTCCGTGAATTTAATATTTAATTGAACCAGATATAGTAAGCCCTTCAACATTGTGTTTCCTCTGTAGTTATTTATGTACTGTAAACCTAATTCCAGATAATGGTCGTACAGTAATTAGAAGAATAACTCTGCTCAATTATATCTAATTAACAATCATATTACTGTACTTAGAAATTCTGTCACCAGGATTTTCAATGTTAAAAGTTTTAAAATATGACAAACACCAAGGTCCTATTATAAGTTTGATTCAATGTAATGTTGGAAGCTTCATGTCTCTACTCTATGAATTATAGATTAAATCTGTGATCAGTAATCACTTTAAGAAATGTGAAGTTATTTTCTATTTAGGTTTTGAAAAAATTACAATATTATTAATCAAGGCTGGATGCGCAACATCTCTTCATCTCAATGAAGCTACAATACGTGATTTAGCAGAAACATTTGGCCATTCAAAGATTGTAGCGTTTTTGGAATCATTGTAAAAATATTTGGTTTTGTAAATACTTGCAAAAGTTGTTTAATGTTTCAAATCGATTTGATTTTGAATTTTATATCAAAATATACTTTGATTGCTAATTGGTTTTCATTATAGTTACTGTCCTTCAATTTTAAATTATAGCTGATCCCATTAATCTTAATCCTAATCTGCATAGTGGTGCCAAATGGGCACAATGCGTTGCTGAAATCATTCATAACGTCAATGTTAATAAAATTGTTTCTTTTATATGTTCTATTTGGTGATAATGTTAGCAAAATGTTTATTTTTGTATGTTTTGTAAACAGGGACTAAATAATGAAAAATATGCAAGCAGAAATTTCACTTCAAAATGTTCTTTGTTTTATGTGCACGGTTTATTGAATTATTTCAAAAATAATATACTTGGACTACCCTGTATTCTTTTCCAACATTGCTAAAACACATTGTTTAACTGAAATATTTTTTTTTAAATAAATCATAACAGGTCGATTATATGGTGTTCAAAAGGACATTGCGTTTTAATTATTATTATCAATATAGTAGTCAAATCCATAGAAAAGGATTTACATAGAATCTATTCAGGTGCTTATTAAAGTTCGTCATTTTATATATTGAAATGGATAAAATTTTGTGTTCTGAAAAATGAGTTTTTTGAATGTAAGTATACCCATTGAATAATGCGAAAATTCAATAATATAACAAAAATAATAAATTGGTTTTCGAAATTAACTTTGTGACTCTGAACAAGTTATATATCGACCGAACTTGTGACTTTTTAGGAATTTCAAAAATTTTAATAATGATTTATTATATTTGGCCAATATTTAGCATCTTATTAGGTATTAGCGCCATTTTTTTTAACAAAATACAACTAAATATATATATATATATATATATATATATATATATATATTAAAGACTTACGAAATGACATCTATACAATGAAAAGTTATCTAAAACAACCTAAAATATTTTAGAAAGTAAAGTCATTAATTGCAAATGTTCGTAAGATTTCTGAAAATGAGAGGATATATGTCTGCAAATATGATAAAGGCAATGGAACAGTTAGTTATCTTAGATAAAAAACTTACGCACAAAAATGACTGACATCTTAAATGACTCTTAGAAATGTAGTAGTTTATCCTGACTCAAAAATTAAGATCAGTTACTTTATGCATATTGAACTTACTTTCTCTAAGAAACATTAATAAAATCTCATCTGAAATTTACAACAAAGCTCGCAGTACAGAAAGACACCTAGATAGACTTCATGGACTTGCAAAAGTACACAAAGACAATATAGATCCCCCATGAGACCAAGTTTTTCTATGATTAATTCCATATCTTCAAACTTGAGCAAATCGCTTGATAGTATTCTTAATTCTAGAACGACCTAATAGGTCAATTGACCTAAATTGATTACATCTTTTTGAATTATATTTAAGGAATTTGCGGAATTTTTCTAATATTTCGTTACTTTTACTATGCTTACTAAACAAATGTAATTCTCTGAACAATTTCATTTAAAATGAAATTTCCTTTCCAAAAAATCTAAATATACCTAGAAAGACTGAATAGGTCAATTGACCAATGAGCACTTTAAGTGGAAAATAATGCATTTCACACATCAATATAATGATAATTTTCAATTATAATTATTAACTAGACAATTTTCAATATAAATCGCAGTCAATGCTTCTTTTAGTTTTGCATAGGGTAACTCCTGCAAAACTACTTATTACAAGTCACAAAGCAATTACAAGTTTTATTATAGATATAAAGCCGTCAATGGGTGTGGTTCTTCACAGGCAGTATATTAGTATTTGATGTATAACTTTGAGCAATATAATATTTTGGCTTTCGTCATTTTAGTTATCTTGGTGAGTATAAATTTAAATACGTTTATCTCTTTACTAATTATATATAAATTCAAACAAAGAATGTCAAGCACGTTGAAAAACACTTCCAAGAACCATCAAAGTGAGGGTAATAACATTGAGAATCATCTTAATATTTTATCAGCAGTATCCATATTTTTTGTGGAATAATAATAATATATTACTAGAGGACTTTTTTGAATCACCTTCAATCATTTCTGGCCTAAAATGCAGTGATGGCAACAGAAGAACTCTTTTTTACTTGGCTAATTTGAACAAATCATTGGTGAACACAATCTTACAATAAAAATTTGAAATGTATATTATTTCTTAGTGAATCGGGGATTTCTCTTTGAATAGTTAAACAGATTCTACAATTGTGGTTTTTCTTTTCGACAGTTTATCACAAATTTTTATAGGTAAAAGTATTATTAGTTATCACTGCAAAACCAGCATCTTAAAATAGTCATATTAGGGACATTACAATTCAGTAATTTTCCCCCTAAACTCAGCTAAACATTCAGTTATTTCTAAAATATATTACATTACTATACATATAACTATATTAAGTTAACATTATATATATATAATTTATATTGTAGCATCATCCAAGAAAGAACACTCAAAACTCTATCGATGATTTATGTTAATTCTTGGAAAATGCATTTATTAATTTTGATAGTTAATTTCGGCAAGTAGTAGTCGCCAAAATGGTTTGACAAAATTACGTGTGGACGATACGCCTGCACACAGTTCTGCAAAGCCACGCGGTACGCAGAAATTTAAACCGTGGGAAAACCAAAATTGAAATAAGGCGACTGGTACTTGTTTAGCAGCATTTAATCGGTAAATATGTTTTAGTAAATTTTGTATAAATAGAAAACCACGAGCTGTGAATATGATGAACATTAACCTCGTTATATTTTCATTGATTATTGCGGTTTGATTAATTAATACTTTATGCGCAGCTAAACGGTTTTCTGTGTGCAACAATCGTAGTGCTAGCAGTGAAGGAGCAGTTAATGGGTATCGCGCTCGATTGTTGTAATGCAGTTAGGTTATGGATAGGTGTAGGGATTTTCCTCCCGTTTGGCGCGCACTCAATTCATTTCCTATCATGTAGTAACAAATGCAACAAAGGCGTTTTTTGCCATCGTAAGT
>CABFPE010000212.1:903295-939770 GCA_900660155.1 Hofstenia miamia | reverse complement strand
TTACGGATTTCAACAAAATTCAATTAAGTTACTTATGAGTTTTTTAGAAAATAGAAAACAGCATGTTTTAATGAATAATATGAAATCTGATTATATTATAACAGATCGAGGAGTGCCTCCAAGGCACAGTACTAGGGCCAATTTTATTTGCAATATATGTAAATGACATAATTAAACATGTAAAACATAGTGAAATATATCAATTTGCTGATGATAGTTGCCTCATAAATACAGATAATGATGCATTTAGGTATAAATATGGCCGACAATCAATTTCTTTTCTTGATAATTACCTAAAAGTAAATCTTCGATCACATAAGTTTATTTGCAGCAGTATTTCCTATCCTAGTTTTCACCGAGCAGCCTCTAATGTGTGGAATAATTTAGAAAATGAGATAAGAATAGAAAAAAATTACATAAAATTTAGAAAAAAGTTAAAAATCATACTTTTACATCGACAAAATACAATCGGAGACACAAACATGCTAAACACATTTACTGGTTTTTTACACTGAGCTCACCACACACATAGACACACACACATTTATTCTATATATATTTTATTATTATTGTGTAAATACATGTGTTTGTAGTTTGTAGCTTTTTCTACTGTCATTTATTTACAGCAATAACTTTGCTTTGACTCTTATCCCNATTACTGAAAAAATATCCTCAAATAAATCTCAAAATAAATCCAGTTCTATAGCACTTCTAAACTTAAGCAAAGCTTTTAATTCAATGAACTTTAAAATTTTGGCGATTAAACTTAAAAATTACGGATTTCAACAAAATTCAATTAAGTTACTTATGAGTTTTTTAGAAAATAGAAAACAGCATGTTTTAATGAATAATATGAAATCTGATTATATTATAACAGATCGAGGAGTGCCTCCAAGGCACAGTACTAGGGCCAATTTTATTTGCAATATATGTAAATGACATAATTAAACATGTAAAACATAGTGAAATATATCAATTTGCTGATGATAGTTGCCTCATAAATACAGATAATGATGCATTTAGGTATAAATATGGCCGACAATCAATTTCTTTTCTTGATAATTACCTAAAAGTAAATCTTCGATCACATAAGTTTATTTGCAGCAGTATTTCCTATCCTAGTTTTCACCGAGCAGCCTCTAATGTGTGGAATAATTTAGAAAATGAGATAAGAATAGAAAAAAATTACATAAAATTTAGAAAAAAGTTAAAAATCATACTTTTACATCGACAAAATACAATCGGAGACACAAACATGCTAAACACATTTACTGGTTTTTTACACTGAGCTCACCACACACATAGACACACACACATTTATTCTATATATATTTTATTATTATTGTGTAAATACATGTGTTTGTAGTTTGTAGCTTTTTCTACTGTCATTTATTTACAGCAATAACTTTGCTTTGACTCTTATCCCATTCGTTCTCACAAATCTATTAAATGCACATAAATTAGAACGAGTATAGAATATGTACTAAATAGATATATCCAGACTACAACTAGCCTTTAAAATATTTGAAAATTTTGTCAATAACTTCACAAACACAATTAAATGATATTTTTGGAAGTTACTAAATATGAATACAAATATTTGCTTACGCAGTGATCATGTTGTAGAATATTTTTTCAAACTATTGATTCGACGACCCAGTTTACCTGAGACCCAGTTGCATCTCTGTGAGAGATCACGAGATATAGAAAACTTTTGATAAATGTGCTTAGCTCTGCAGCCCTTGTCATGATTGTTCTTAGCACCCACTCAAGGATAACAGGTACTGCAAGTGTGCGAGTTCTAAAATTGTTCTTTCTAAATTTGTCCAGTCGAAATAAATTTCAAGGTCAATCAATTAAACTAAAGTGTTCTAGCCTGTCACTAACTAAGTTCATTTCAGCATTTAGTCTATCTTCGCAATTACCTGCCACTTCAGGCATGTAATTGATATGTAGGTTTAAGCGGAAAGGATTTATTGATTTTTTTTAAATTTCTACGGATTTTATAAATTTTTTGCTAAATATAAATGCATATAAATTATGTTCTTTAGCGTACACCAAAGTTATTCATAGATAGACTTATTGAGGAAATTTATTCTGTGGGTAATAGTCTTCTCTTATTCTAAGTATTTGCCTCTTAATTACTATGCATAGAGTTTTTGAATGTTCACATTGCATTGCATATGCATCAAGTGACACTGTAGCAGGGTAGCTTTAGCAGTGCAAATTTAATGCAGGCATATTTTGCAGTAATATAAATGTTTCAAATGCCGTTATTCTGTTTTTCAACACAGGAAGGTTGGCATAATTTATGATTTTATTACAATACATGCGCATTATATCATAACGACCAAAATAAAATTTCTCATATATTTTAGTTTTTTATTAATTTACAATTGTAAGACGGCAAAAACTAGAGCATTGGATTTTAATTAATTAGGAAATGCTTCTGTGCATGCAAAGTAATTTCAAGAAATAGATTATTGCGTTTTGCGAGTTTAAATGTGCAAACATTTGTGGATTTTTGAATTTTCAATTGTGAATTTTTGTCTTAAAATTTAAAAAAATCGTATGTCGGGTCCAAATTTAAGCTAAATTTAAAATCAACGTCGATTTGACTGTTGATATTAAGTTAATTATTGGTTGAGATTAATTACAATGAAGAAAATTCCCATAAATTGCTGATTTTTGAAATTTATATAATGGTAAAAGTGAGTCTTATAAGTTTTAATGCTCTGGAGCCAGGTGCAGAACCAAGGAAATGCCCTCTTCATAAAACAGTTGCATCAGTCATGTGTTCAACACGCCGCCCTTGTTGAACGTGTTTATTAGCCAGCTATTGAAAAGGGGACTTATCAATGCTAGACAAAATCTGTAGAGTATATTAGGATCAACGAACTACTTTGTTTATTGTTATTGTACATACAATTAGAAGATACCTGCAGCAATTATATATCAGTCCATGTACATAAAATATATTTCTCATTGTAAATTGAATTGAGGTGAGTCGATTGTATTGGAGTCAATGATTTACAATAAATCAGTAAACGATTTAAGTCAAATTACAAACTTTTAAAAGCAGTGTTTCTGAATATAACTATAGTGCGAAGATTGATTTATTTTTAAAATTATATTCAAATTTTATGTATTTCAACGCATATTAAAATATACACAAAAGCTTCAGTGTCTACAAATGCTTTGTATTGATAAATTTGATAGTTTTGTCAAAAATTCTGCTGTGGGGATTTGTAGGGCAGGTTTAATCCTGTATAGTGGATTGGGGTAATTCTTGTGGTGTGGTGGGGGTCTAGGTGGAAGAAGGCCACCCCACGGCAAGTGTGTAGTTTCAGCCAATATGGCTTACTCATTCGTCCGTCGTTCATACATCTCCGCAATTCTTCTGCTTTTATGTCTTTCAGGTTTAAATGCCATTCAATTTCGCAATAAAACGATTTTATCCCAATTTTCAACTCATTCAGCTTAGGTATTTTAACATTCATGGGAAATATAATTTCCTGCTTGTTATCACTTAGGGAATATTCATTACAGATTTTTGTAATTCCGGCGCTTGAAGGTCAATAAAGTCAAAATATTCTTTGTTTTTGAGAGAACACTGCAAAATATATTTAGACATAGAAAAGGTGATTTTTGCTAATGTTTAGCATGGTTGAAAAGCTAAAAATTCTAAAATAATTTGTTAAAAAACATGAACCTAATCGTTAGTGGAAATAATCCAGCAATCACTATCATTTCAAATGGTTTAATGCAATTCTTGAATGAATTTTTTCGAAGCTACGAAAGCTCTTAGCAAATGATCCACATTTTTCTGGTAAAGACTAACTGCTATATTTTGGACTTTATACCAGACTTCAAACAGTGCCTACTAAGTTTTGATGCACATTAATTAATATTGTATAGTGTGTAATATTTTTGATAATGTATTGATGCTGAAAAATTGTTAGCTATCGATATAAATATTCTAAATTCATCTATCATATATTGGCAAAGAATACTAGTGTAAAAACAATGGCATACGTAAAATAAGGAGAGGCCATACGTAACAAGCAATGAAAATAGGAGGCGATTGGAAAATCAGTGGTTTATGGCTCACTGTGTTAGGAAATACTTAAATTATAGAATGGTTTCTATTTTTATTGTTTATTAGTAATAGTTGAATTCAAAATTGCCTATTTATAAATTAATGGTTTTTATAAAAAAATAAATTCATCTACTTCAACTTACGTGTGAACGAGGATTCGTTACTATAGAGTACATTCGATTTATTTCCAACAAAAAATTCCAAATATTTTTTAGTGATGCTGAAACTACTACTTTTGAGCAAATCATATATCTTAATGCGCTAATACAAATATTCCATTGAGGTCTACACTTTGACTCCTATTTTAGTACAATGCTGCAAATGCCCTGGCCGTATATTTTTGGTTTTAAGTAGGCCATGTAACACAATAGAAAATATTGCAAATATATTTTCACTGGAATGTCTAAATTTACTACCTTTTTGCTGTTGTTGATCAAATGCTCTAAATTCCTTTTTCATGTAACAAAAACGGATGCAGGGAAACTATTTTTTCATTTATGCCTAAATTCATCTGCAATCTTTTGAGCTCTGTAATTTAACACAAGTACTTACATGGTATAGTCAACATATTACATCAACGGTGTTCTACAATATTTTCGATTTTCTCAAAACAACAAAAAGTTTCGACTCCAAATAAGAAAGCGACTATACTCGGCAATGCGTTTTAAATCTTAGCCAATATTAGTCATCAAATTTGATCAAATTTGAAAGAGAAAATTGAGTTAAAATAGCGCATTATTTAATATTTTTATATGAAAACTTTCGTATTTTTAAATCAATTACTTTTTTAAATTGTAGATGTAGCAAGCAATGTATGAAGTCGTAGTTCATATTGATTTCAAGCGAGAGTCAATAGTTATTAAATTAAATAATTTTGCAATTTATTGTTTCTACAGTATATAAAATTTAAAATGCTAGTTAATTATAGTAAAAGAAAAATATGCGTCACTGGTTAGACAACGGGCAAAATGCCATTTCATTTAACGATTTAGGGCAAAGTGTTGTTTCTTACTATTATGACACCACTTTTCTTCTCGAATGTGCCTTGGCTATGTCACAATTCGAGAAAATTATCAGTTTGTAGACAGTCTAAAAGTTTTATTTACGATTCTGGATGTAACTAACAGTATTATTTCCTGCAACAGTAATAACATTCCTTTCACTTAGGTAATCATAAGTTCCTGAAGTACGTCTTGTGTTTCTTTCTCTCCGCTCCTAGTGCCGTAACTAATGGGATTACTTTTTTCAACTTCATCAATCTTTCTATTTCTTCTCTCAAATCTATGTCTATCTTATCTTTTTCCATTTTTTCAGCATGTATAAATAACTATCCACTTTTCTCAGTAACTCCTCAAACCTTTTCTTCAAAAATCTTGGCTATCTTTATGTTGGTGTCCCATAGCATTTTGAACTCCACACACTCTGTTACTTCCTGTGACATATGCTCATATATCTCTATATCATTTCCTTACTTAAACAGTTTCAATTGGCGTCCTGATCTTAGCCATTTCATTCCCAATTTTTCCCATGCTGGCTTTCTGTCTCTTTAGCTTATTGTTATTTTGCTCTTTCTGTCTATACCTGCTCCCCCTGCGACAGCATACACTGTCATATTTGTTATATTTTATTGAAATTTGCTGTTTCTACCGCTAAATAAGTTCTGTTCATCTTCCTCTGAATTGGCAACAGTTTTCTCATTTATTTCATCACACATTCCTCAGTTTTAGGACCTACTAGTTTTGTCAGTTCTCCTACTGCCACCATCATTTATCTCCTCCTTCCTTAGCACTTAATAATTGTATGGCAAACAATCAACTACATTAAATTACATTTAAAATCAGTCCTCTAGCAGAAATGTGATTCTCGAGATTATATAAATTTCATGAATTCCGCAGTTTGAGACATTAGCTGTGCTTTAAATGTTACATTTTAAGCGTGAACTTTTCTTTTAGATGCAAGAAAGAACAATTCAGCAGTTTCAAGAGCAGTTATTCCACTCAACTTTGAAATAACAAAGACTACAAAAATGTTAATATAGTAAACGGCTGCTTAAGACGATATGAGTCATAAGACTGCAGTTAGTACTTCTTACTCAGAAAATGACAAAACGAAATATATGCATTTGAATGCTTTCCTATATGTATATTAGAAATTAAGTTAACCCTTTGAAGGCGATAACAAACCCTGAAGCTAATTTAAAAGTGAAAACGTATGATTTGCATTAAGCAGATGGTAAGAAACAACTTATTGCCAAAATGAACTTTTAGGGTACCTTTATGATGTCATACTATGGGGATATATACATTCACCACCCATCTATAAGAAAGTTTATTTTTGCATGTTTTTAATGAATGGCAATTAACTAGGGACCCTAGTCTAGGGTCAATACAATATTTTACACACATTTTGTTTCACGCCCTTTTTAACCAAATGGCTCACTTAGTTTGAATTATTTCCAAAATGAGTGGGCAGATTGATCAAACATCAATACCATGCTCAAGTAGAAAAGGCAAATGTTTGATGGATAAGCTATGAAAAAAATTGCAATTAGCTGGGAACTTTATATATGTATATATATATATAGTCGTGAAGGAAGAGATTAATTGGGATTTGTATGCAGCAAGCATGACATCTTTGTTATTTCATACTGGTTAAACTTTTGCCTTTCCAACAACAACTATTAAATCACCACTTCCAACAGATATTTTAGGACTACGTTCCCCTCTCCCTTTCACAATTTCGTTCAATAATTGCTAGATTGGATAACACTCAAAACCCAACTAGTTTTACGATACAACGATAATGATTTTTCCAAGTTGAAAATCAAAAGCAGCAGCACAGTTGAAAATAGCAAAAGTTATTTCCTTATCATCATCACAATCTAAGAGAAATTTTACAGTTGCAGGGAAGATTACTCGAAAAAATATGGCAAGAGCCCATCAAGGCACATTGGAACCAGAAACCGTTGTCTGCAAGGCATTAGGGAGAAATTGTTTGAAATCTAGAATTTAAACGGCTGTTTAGTAATGATTTTTTTCTTAGGTCTTTGTCAACAGGGTCAACAATGGGTCACCGTATCGAATTTTTAACTGGGTCACCAGATCAATGTATATGTCGCGGTCGCATCTCTGATCTCTCACATGAAGATAGAACTTCAGAAAGAAATGTTGAAAAAACTCTGTGAAATGATAAAAAGGGGGTTGGTAAAACTGAATTAGGGATCAGAAATCTTAAAAGTTATAGAAATACCACCATGTTCAACATATAAAACACCCAACCTCCACACGCATATAGTAATTAACAATGTGCAATTATTAAGATATAGATGAACTATACTAAGCTATCTCTAATAACAACTTTCTTAAATTCTCCTGCCAAGTATTATTTTGGATTCTAGCGCTTAGTTGGATCACTATGCCATTAAGCGGTTACTGATAGAAGTTCTTCATTTGGAGTAATGATTCAGATTATTAGTGTAATTCTCAATCTTTGCTGTGCAATTTCCTTGGTATGAGATGAATAATTTATGGTTTATTAATGTACAGTGACATCGCCAAGTGGAGTGACGCGTCTCCTTATTTTGGACACATGTTTTTAAAGTTGCTGTCCGAATAGAGTGGGACTAATAATTCAAATAAATCTTTAGTAATTTTTGAAAGAAAATCTGTTGATATCAATTATTTTAAAAACAATATAAAAACAATGAAAATAAAATTTATTTTCTAAAAGAAATTGTTCATGTGTGTGTTCAATTTTGAATATAAAACAATTCCCAAATGTTACTGTATGCAATTTCAATAATAAAAAACTTTCTATTAGAAATTGTATGTATTGATGACAACGTTACTATAAAAGGGTTGTATGTTTGGATGACTTAGCAGCTGAGAGGATAAGTTGCAATAAGACTATCAGAATAAAAAATTGGGAAATTGTTATGACATATTTTCAATCATTTCTATGATTATCGCCATATGGGGGTAGCTTTATACCCCCAGGTTATTTGATCTAACAAATATTAAGAATACTGTATTATGTCAAATCATTTTATATCATAGATGCATACATGCAACTCTTCTTTCAAATCTCTACTGTTGCTTGTAAATATTTGAAGAAGTTGGTGATGAGGTTTACTCCAATCATGATTCAAAATTCAAGAAATGAAGACATTTTGATTATTGTAGTTCACCTGGATTAGGACTTTTGAACTCTAATGTTGAGCATGAAATACGCGTCCATGTTTACAGAGATGTTTATTCAATTTTTAATCTGTGACCCGACCTGGCCTGTCTAACATTGATCCGTCAAGTCAATCAAAGACAGATTGCTAGTACAAAAATGTTTTAACAAAAAAACATCAATGAAAACCAAACAAAATCAATACAAAATACAAGTATATTTAATATTTATTAGTGTAAGAATGCTGCGCAACTCCACTCGTCAAATTTTTGATATAACTGTCGGGACGCGTTGACCCGTAACCACCCTGAACAATATGGTTTGAAAATAGGCATCATGAAAAGTATTTGGTATGATGATGTATAATATAGTTTTGAACATAACCAATTACTATAAATGGTAGACGCTATACTGATTGGTGCAGAAAATGCAGAATTTACTATTCCCTAGGCAGTCCAATTGAAACAAGCAAGCCTATATCTAAATCAAGTTTATAAGATTGCTATGGACATTTGGTTTACTTCATGCAATCTTGTAAATTATTTTTTTGACAAATTGTTGGAACTTTGCAAAAAAATGACCGAGATATTACTCTCTTTGCTTTGGATACAAAAGACCGTGCAAAAATCATCATATAACTTTATATATCACAACATTTTACTTTGATCATATTTGAATAAAGGTAAATTGCATCTATTGTTTTATTTATGTATTTATCAAAGGAGAACAATTTGCCAGAAGCTGTATAGAAGAAATAATGAACAGGAACAAACTATTAGTATGGTAGCAAGTTCCAAAGATTACCACGTGATTTTGTTTTAACATGGTCAATTCTACATTGGGAGATAATTTGTGATTGTGGATTAAAAACGTTAATGCCAGCTATTCAGATAAGATAATACATGTAGATTTAGCTTCAGGATTTTCAAGGTTGTTACGTATGGTAATAGTAGAAGTAATTGTATTAATACCTGTATCAAATACAGGTATGACTACATGCGTCAATGGATGAGTGACTCTATGATGTTAAAGAAGACCAGGTCTTCCTCGAAAAAGAGCAGAAAAAGGTATTTTTCCATGCAAATATTTACAAAATACTACCCAAAAGTGGGAAATTTTTCAAATTTTGTTTGTAAACCACATGCTATATATGAAAGAATTTATGTCGATTGAACACAATTCTTTGAATATATTTTATATTAAATATCATGAAATTTATAATTTTAGAAGTTACGACGTAGAACGGTTTAAGTGGGTCAAGATATTTTGACTCAATTCAAAATTCAACTAATGAACTTTGATCCAACATAAACCAAGTTCTATTGAGATTTAGATGCGATTAACCCAATCCAAAGAAGTGTCAAAATGTTAACCACATATGACCCAACTAAAATATCCGCAAACACGTTTGAAAAAGCATATATATAAATGTATTGAAGAATAAAAATATATCACCCGCATTGGGATATTAGCAAGAATAAATATGTCACAGCTTGCCTGCCCTTAGCGGCTAGATCCAGGATGGAAACGGGTCGACTTGAACGGCGGGTCGGGTTGGGTCGAGGTTTATTTCTTTAATTGAGTCATGTAGTGTCATTCAATAATGATTTCACGTATAGGTTTTCGCTACATTGAGCAATTGAACGGTGTGCTACATACAACTGTTTTGTCGCATGACTACTAATACATATGAAAGTATTTCATTTTCACACTACTTGCTAGATATTTATTCATGAAAACACATAGTTTTGTTTGTTTTGGGGACATGTTGCCGTTTTAAAATTTAGTTTCCATTGAAATTCATCTAAGCTGTCTTGAATTGTAGCTTGCACTAGAAAAACATATTTTTCAGCTTTTAGCTTGCTCCGCAAATACATGTATTTGGTCATTGTATCTGTTTGGAGTGCAAGCTAGTTTTATAAATGATCAAGGGACGGTCTATTCTAACAATTTATTAATTCATCTTGTTAAATTTAATGTTTCAATTGGTTTTAAACATATCAAAGAATGAGTAATTCCTTGTACGCGCCTAAATGAGCAAGTCTGATCAAATCTAGGAAGTCGGGTCGGGTACAAAACTTTGGCTAGATCATTCGAGGTTGATTATTGCTGGGAACCTTAATGCTCTAAATACTAACTTTCGGATCACAGAATTGAAGATACACCAGATAGTTAAATTTCCTTTTCAACTTGGCAAAAAACTAGATAAAATTTTCACATCAAATCAAACAATCTTTAATAATGCTTGCTCACTCCCAAGGTTATTTAACTAAATTTAAGAGACTACGCAACTATATTAATAGGATATCTAAAGTTTCACGAAAAAAGATTTTGCGAGTATCATGTTGAAGAACTTAAGCCCATTAGACCTTCATAGTCATGGCCATGTATTAAGAGAATGAGTGGTATATCTGTTGAAATAATTCAAAGTTAACTGAATCTGTTAGTCACTTCCAACAAACTTCTTCCCAACGAAGAAGTGAGACCCATTTTCGAATAATATTTGATGAAATGAAAGTATTTCTTATTTTTAAAAAATCCCTTTGCGAAAATTTCAGGTCATGACCATAAGCCTCATGTACTGTCAAATTGGATTCTACGAAGTTTATGTTATCAACTAGCTTATCCTATTTGTCTATTGATAAACTCTTCTCTAAATGAAGCTTCTTATTTATTTGATATATAAATTTATTAAATAGATAGCCATTCATATTACTGGCTTTGTTAAATCCCAAAGAAATTTGAAGTACATCAGCGTTCTACAACTCATGCGTTTTATGAAGTTGTGCACCAATGGCTCTCTAATCGAAAACAAAGTCTCCCGCATACGAATATTCATTTTCAATTTAAAGAAAGTTTTTGTCATTGCCAGTCATCCCATAATATTATCTTTCCTTCAATAATAATAATAATAATAATAATAATAATAATAATAATAATAATAATAAAAGACTTTATTAGGCCAACAAACGCAAACAATAAAAATCAATTTTTTCGGCAACGAAAACAGTCACAGGAGATGAAGTAGGAGCAGATAGATGATTAAGCCTAGAGAATTGATCTTGTGACATATCGCAAAAATTCCAGCTGAGAAATTTCCTCCCGTGATGTTTTCAGGTACAATCTCCAAGATGCGATTGCACAAATGTTGAGAGAATGGGTAAAGAACACAACCCACCATTTCTTGCCTTGAATGTGAAGCTGATAGTTACTGAGAAAGCGATCACAACTGTCAACTCCTCCCGTGTACATATTATATTCCTAAAATCAAAATATGATTTTATATGGCTTTAGACCAATGTTAGAATTTTCGAACATTTTTAACTATTTATTTCTAATATGTCCAAATTTAGCAACAAGCGTAATAATTTCTTTATTACGTTTCACTTTAGTATCCTATATATTATTTTACAAAATCTTAAATATTCTTTCATTTTTATAATAAACCAAAAAATAGGAGTAAAAAACTCACCAAGCGTCGAAAGAAAATTTTGTTGGTTGAGAAACGTTGAGAATAAATAATGACAACATATATGTTTTCATATATATATATATATATATATATATATATATATAAAAATCAGAAGACAGAAGAATTTTCTCGAATGTTTTTTTTGTACACCAATAAAAGAATGTTCGTTTTTCGAACATTGGTCTAATCGTAACATCCGAAATAGCAAAGCCCATGTATTGTACATATACATAAATAGCATGCATTCTGTAAGTGTCATTGTCAGCATACATGATTTTGGCCAATTATATGAATATACTCTGGAATTGTATTTTTTCAATTTTTAGAAACCTTTTTATTCTCAAGTGATTGAATACGAACGCAAAGTCGATAGCAATTGGTTCGATTAATTCATCCAATCAAAATAGTAATGTAATCACTGGAACAATTTTTGTATAAATATTCAATGAAATCAACATTTAGCCACTCGTCGACTTTCCTGACAGTATTTGTTTTTCCTATTAATATATATTGTTAAGATTAATATTTCGCGGTTTTATCGAAACGATTAATGTTTTGCATATTTTGGAGCCTTACCTAAATTATGCAATTTCTATGTTCTAGATTAAACTAAAATGTAAGACATACATTATGTAAACCGTTGCTTTTGAAAACATCGTAAATTTCAATTCGCAACTGTACTGGAAATATTATTAGAAAATACATTTCATAACTCCGTGCAAGTTATGCTGAAGTTTTTTATCTTCATCGAATGTATCACTTATTTATTGACACACATCTTTTAGAAATAGTAAATACATAAATTATATCTTTTTGGAATCAGACATGAACATTTTTGCACCAGCTTTTTTGGATAGCATAAATTTATTTAGTATCAAAAGTTAAAATATATAAAATATATAAATCACAATATCATTATAAAAATACGGTATGAATGTTTTTCATATATATATATATATATATATATATATATATATGCATATCTGGCTCTTTGTTTAATCCTCAACATATATATCTCACTATTTGTTCAATCTTATATAAATATCTCGCTTTTTGTTGCAATTTCATATATATCTCGCTTTTTGTAACTCTTGCACATATATCTCGCCCTTTGTAAATTTTCCTAAAGAAAAATTTACTCCCAAAAATGGACTTTTTATAAATTTATTCACTAATTGAGTGTGAATGATTTTATGTGATACGCTAATATAGCCTTAAAACATTGCTACTTTTAAATAACATAGTTTAGCCTATGCGAAAAACATCAAATGAGTAAACGTTGTTTTAATCCTCTTCTTAGTCGTACCAGAATGTTTGGATGGAGTGATTTCAGTCGCTGACTCAATACAACATAACCCAAGCTCGGCCCTAGCTTGTCCTAGTTAAAATCATTACAAGAAAGGCTTTATAAAAAAATAAATTGAAACATATAATTGAAACGATATTGAAATGAAAAAAATTTGGTATCAATTACACATCTTCATAACTAAATTTCATTTATTATTTATTGATATAGAATCATTTCAATTAATGAAATAATTCATGTTATAAAATATCAAAATATGAGAAAGTATGTATATTAATACAAATTTGGAAAGAATCTTGACACATTGCACACAAATTGCAGGCATGGACTAGACTTATTTGGTCGCTTCATTTCTATATTTTCGGTTATAACTCAGAGTCCTCCATTTATGTAAAGTAAGTCAAAGAATTTTTTTTTACTTTTCGTAAGAGCTCGTTCACTGCCTTAAAATAAAGCAAAACCATTGTTTAACAAATAAAAAGAATTAAAGAGAATTTAATGTATTAATGAAAATTGCAAATTTACAATAAATATTAAATTTAGTAATATATATGTGAATATCATTGAGCAATTTAATCCGATGTTTAAAATACAATGTATTATTAATGCGATGCATACTAACACAGTAATACTTTGATAGTTTGAAAATATTCGTGTTAAAAGAACACTGTTTTACTACAAATAAAACTACTTCCTAGTTTAAATACCATAGACTATATTCAAAACATGTATTTGAAATCAATGGCCTATATAGTTTGAATCAATCGTAATTCAGCCTTGTAGGCAAAGTCTTTTCAGCACATTGGCGCTAAAACCGAATTATTCACACTATTGAACATTTTGAATGCATGATTTATGGTAATGTAATTTGTCTGATCATAATTATTGATTTTATCAATCGCCTCTCTCTGTAATACATTGTCAGTGACAACGAAATTGAAATCAGTGTTTCTTGCATTAAATACTTTGTAAAACCAGCCTAAAAATGAAAGGAATGATATCCTAGTTACCTACAAAGCGCACAATTTATGGTAAATATGTGTTTACGCACGCTTCTTTATTTAATCTAGATATTAAATTCATTTTTTCACTAAAACTAAAACTAAGCAATGAAAAATACTCGTAATATATACGCAATATTTAAAAAATACATATAGTTAAAAATATTGATGTGTCCATTTATTTTAGGAAAACTCTTCTGAAACTTTTTATAAAAAAAATTTTGAAAAATATGTCAACTATGTAAAGACCTTAATTGCTTCAACATAAATTTATAATGTTAGTATTGTTATCACCTCAATTTCATTACTTGCATGAGCAAATTTACATAAAGACTAGCTAAGTAATGGGATTAGCAGAAGTTTTTAGCATCAAAATTTCTGAAAATTCTGAGTATAGGCATTCAAGATATAATGGAAAAATCTAATTCACATGCTATGGAGCTAACATAGTTAAGTTATCATTATATTTATTTCATGATTATTATCTTATGTTGGGATAGAACAAATAGCGAGATATATGTGTAGGTCGAATTTTTTACGATTTTTTCAAATGTCTTGAAAATTTGCCAAAAATGTGGTAAATTTTTTTAAGTACACTGCTAAGCATAAACATAGCAACCTTTCAGCATTATAGATTAACATTGTACAAATTTCCGAATTTCGCTATTTTTTCCCTGAAATAAGCAACCTCTTTGCTCGCTCTTTGTTCTAAATCTTTCTTATTTCGTTGAACAAATAGCGATATATATATATATATATATATATATATATATATATATATTCTTATGCATATTTAGGGGATGAAATGTTTCCATTATTCAATAATATTAAATATATATTGCTTTGGCTTTGTGTTTAGAGGTGTCAAACATGAACAATGGTAAAATCCTGAATTTTATGTTATAGTTTGTAAGCAACATTTCTATGTTCAAAACTTTTAAAAGCAAAAATCCCAAAGTTTCTTACTGAATATTGAATTAAATTTTTTGCTGAAAATCGATTTATTTACGATAGGCATTTTTGTGTCTATTATATTACTTACAGAATTGCTCAAATATGAACAATGATAAAATCCTGAATTCTATGGTATAGTTTTTAAGCAAAATTTCTGCTTTGAATGTTGAATTTTTTTAAATTTGACCACAAGTCGAGTCTCGGACAAATGTTTCTATGTTTTTTTGTACAAACTTTTCTATGTTTTTTTTTGTAAGCGACAGAAGATTTCAATTAACATCAGTTGGAAAGAAGAGATCACCCTCTAAAAAGTAAAAATGCAATTTTTTAAAATCATTTTTAGAACCTTATTTTAGAAAACAAAGATAGTTCATGTTTGCTTTGTTTTTAATAATACTTACAATCTATGTGGTGTCTATCAAACATTATGAATTTTTAAAATTAATGAAACGAGATGCTTGCTGATGCTTTTTTAAAATTTTCCATTATCTTATATGCAAATTTCTGTGCTTACATAATCTACGAGTGCTTATTACAATAAAAAGTTTACAAAAACTTGTTTAAAAGTGATCAGATAAGACATAATACTTGAGAAATACGACACGACTCTGGTTGAACTTCCTGAAAAGGAATTATAATTTTGAAGATATTAATTAAGATATTTTAACAAAGACATTTTTATGCGATACGCTTATATAATATTCTAGTTTGTAAACCTTTAAATTTAGAGATGCTAAATCGAACCATTCCTGAATTGGAGAAAGAAATAGCATATATTGTAGCAAAACACATGGATGTGGTTGGATTAGTTTTAAGTCTCATTGGGATAATACTTAACGTTTTATGCTACAGCACCGCAGGGGTTATGAAAATTCAAAACTCATCGGTCATTCTTATTCGTTGTCAAGCTATTTGGGACAGTGCGTCTATTTTTCATGATGGGTTTATAGAACTTGGTGGCAGCTATTTTAACGTCTATCTAATGAATGTTAACAGCAGTTTCTGCAAGGTTCAATATATATATATATATATATATATATTGTATTAGAAAATTAAGCGATGAACATTTAAATGGATTTCTACACTATTCCTAAAGGGGGTCACACAGTATCAAATGTGTGCAACTATTTTTGAAATGTATCACTCCCCTCCTCGTCGAGCACGCCATCAGAAAAACAATTAAAACTCCTATTAGACAAATTAAGATAAAAATAATTTAGATATTTTCCGTCAAACATTTGTCAAACAACCTAATTATTTAACAATAACACAGATTACAGTTGAAGTAATTAGCAAGTGAAAAGGTAAACAGTTGTGCCAAATATGTGAAAAGTCACCAAATGCTGGTATTCATGAATTGCTTTTCAATGGTCCACATCGAAGTGGTATTATGTACAACTACCGCGGAAATGATTGATATGAGCACATTTTCTATACAATTTTTCAATTTCGTAGAAAACAAAAAGTTTCACGCTTACATGGTTTTCAATAATTGGTAAGCATGTGCCTACCATTTCCAAAACATCAAATAAAGACCAACATTAAATCCGCCTGCTGTGTAATGCTTCAAGTAGTTGTTTCCTTCTCTATTACCTGAACAGGTTATGAGTAAGGTGGGGAATTTAACAATATGAAAATGGGGTGGGTCTATGTTTTTTAATGTCTTTGAATTTTATTTCATTATTAATTTGTAGTTGGTCTGGGCTGTGTCAGGTCTAACAATTTCGGTTTCATTATTTGAAACTTTTTTAACTCCTTGATGCATAGCGTGATTCCTCGGCACGTCGCTTAAATTTTGCTGCATATAACGATAGTGTGATAATAAGTGTGATAATATAACACTGATATTTCAAGTATTCCTCAAGCTGGGTGTTGTACATGTACATACGTTTGTAGAATGGAGACCTTATGGATAGATGGAATGCATGGCAAACTTCATTTTAATAAGTTCATGGGTACCATGGGACCACATCCAATGCGTCACACTGTTGCAGAAGTCAATGAACTGTTTCAGTTGTTGATTAAAGAGATTATTTTTGATTAGATTACGAAAGTAGTGATTCTGAAACCAAAGGAAAGGATGCAGAAATGAACTTGCACAGTGATGATGATGATAATAGAGAACTTGAAAATGAAAAAAATATAGAAGACATTGATGATCAAAGTACGAGCAACAGTTCAACTGCAAAAATGGATGACAACATGCGTAATCAAAACTTTCTACAAGCACATCTCATCAAGGACCTGCTATTTTGGTTGCACAAGATTACGCTTATCGATCAGGAAGAGTATGGTCTTTAACATCACCACCAACACAGAGAACTAGACAGGCAAATATATTTAATGCAACAAGCCCGCATCAACAAGTGTTGAGATAAATAAATATATTCTTGACATATTTCTGACGCTGATATCATTTCTAGTGTTATCTCTTCGAGCAATAAGTATAGAAATAAAAATGATCATAGATGGACATCTCTTAATAAGGCAGATATGAAAGATTGGTTTCGTATTCTAGTCACTGCGAATGTATCCAAAGGCGACAACCAACATTTCTGTGAAATGTGGAAAGAACATTTGTTGTCTCACCCTGTTTTCAGAACAATGATGTCAATCAATCAATTTCAAGGCATAAGACAATGCTTATGTTTTAAGGACATTGATACATGCAGGAATCAAAAGGCAAATATCAAGTTTACACCACTTCCCAATTTCTTTGATAAGTTCATTATTCAATGTAGGTGTGGTCAAAATACTTATATGCGGATTACTCGACTAGAGAAGTATTGCGTATATGCAATGGACCAAGATGAATTTAGCTTGTTGCTTACGTCATAATCAAATATACATGTTTTGAACAACTTATTTGCTAAATTTAAGTCATTATATATAATGTTTGTCTTGGATCTCAGATTATGAAGAATTGTTTTCCTAAAAGTTTATGCATTTGAGGGTTAAATGATCAGGTCAGGTTTGATAAATGATGTCCAAATTTTGACACCTCTAAGGAATGAAATTACTTTATACAACATTGCATAATCTAAACAGTTCCTCGGTTATATTTTTAGCAAAACTCTCCTTTTCCAATACAAAAGCATAAAAGCACTCTTAGAAATTTCAATATTCAAAATCAACTTTAATTTAGAGAATAATTCATTTAATTGAAATTATCTCAGCTTATAGCAATACCTAGCACCCATAGGTTTTACGCAGTTCCTGACTCTTCCAGGCTTTGCGGATGTCAATGATAGTGAGGACAGTGTCATTGATAAAGACAAAAGCATTGATTTTGCTGCAGTTTCTGTAGATCTGGCATATCTTCCAAATCTGTCTTTTAAGCAACTGCACTGAGTTCTAGATTGAGCTAATCAACATGTTGGTTGCCGTTCTCAAAGCTGCCTTGTTTATTGAAGGTGACAAGACTCATACATGGATCTCACCATTATGGGAAAAAGTTTTAAATTGCAATTATTAGCTTCATTTTAAAAGAAATTTGCTTTCTTGTTAGATTCTGAGTTCCATATAGCTGCAATGCTTTTGGATCTTTCAGCAAAACTGTCATGTTGTGGCTCTGTCAGCGTGAGTAGTTTAGTATTTATGTCTAATGACATTGTTTGTCAGCAGATTACACTTCTTGCCTTGGATGAGCATTCTTGCATTTCTGCTCAGTAGACATAATGAGAATCAGTTGTTTCAGCATAAAAATCATGTTTACCATCAAAATGACCAAAAATACTTTTGAAGAATGAAAATGTGGTAGTCCAATTTAACAATGAAAACTGTTTTTCTGTCGCATTAGACTTTTATAAACCAAAAGGTGGTGTTCGACCTGACAATGTTATAACTTACTGGAGTGTCTAGATTTTCTAGTCGCCTATTGCCAATATTGCGCTAGAGTTGCTTTCAATACCATCAATTGGTATACTAACAATAAGGCAGAAATTTCAGAAGATACTTAGCATTTTTCTGATGGGTTGTTTGACGAATGCTTGATAATGTGGCACCACAACATTTTTGTCAACCAATTAAAATTAATTGTTTGATCAGAGGTTTTATAGTGTACCACAGCCTTAGGCCTTAGTTCCACTCGGTGGTATTTTGGGCGGGTTAATTGATGTTTTAGAGGCATTAATTTTATGAGCGGATTTTATTTAGCCGGCCAAGTGTAACTAATACTCAGTGGGCATAACAACTAAAAGATATTATATTATTTATACAAGTCGTAAATACTTACCTGTTCGGTCTTAGCGCCTATGCTTATAACGCATTAAATAAAACCAAATGTTAAAATCTTTTTTTAGATAAGTTTTTTCAACAATTGGTTTACACGCTTAGCAGCGACTTATCACCTAATGTTTCTTGCTGTTGACAGGATGGTAGCAATCAAAGCACCCATTTGGTACAAGACTCACAGCAACCCCATTCTTGCTTATAAAATAAGTGCATTCACATTGTTTTGCTGTTTTTTAATGGCATTCCTCAATCTAATAAAATTTGATAAAGTTGACTCGAGCTGTATCATCAATGCAAGTCCGACCTTCACATTTTGGTATACACAAGTTTATTTAAGCGCAATTGCATTTTTTATTCCATTCACTGTGGTATTTTTTGCTAACATATTCTTTATTTATTCCCTAAAAAATATAAGCAAAGACAAAATAGCAAAAAAAGAAAATCAAGCAGAACAGCGCTTGACAATTATGCTATTGACGAATTGTGTAGTTTTCTGTGTTTTAATGACTACTACAGTAGGACTTTCTGTCTTCTACTATAACTACAGCCGTCTAACAGTTCAGGACGAAGCATTAGTGCTGCTGAGTGCCAAAACAGCTTATATTTCTGCAATAATAAATTCATCAGTCAATTTTGTTCTTTACTTTTTGAGTGGGCCAATTTTTCGAGCAGCTTTTTTTAATTACTGGCGATCATTGTTTGAATTCTTTTATGCTTAATTTTATTTTTTTAGAATAAGTCTTTCGAAAATCCCCTACTAAAATTTACCCTAATAGTTCAAATTGTATGCAACTTCAATTGTTCAAGAAAAGTGAATTATTCAACTAAAGTCAACTTCAATGTGATTGCATTCAAATCACTTGTGAAAATAATATTGAATATATTTATTGTTTCACTTCATTTTACTAAAATGGAAGTTTAACAAAACCTTATGAATTAAGCTTTTCCTAGAAATATGTGATAGTTCACATTTAGCTATTGAAATATCAAGAAAATTAAATTCATTGTACACTTACGCTAACATATATACCCACTACTACTGTGCGTCCCAACCTACTTTAACCGGATTAACCGGACCGGATTACTTCTTAACCTAACCGCATTTTAACCGGTTTTAACCGGATCCTTAAAAATTAGCGCTTGCTTGGTTATATTCCTCTATGCTGCATAAATATTTAATTCTTATATGTGTCAAACTAAAATTGGTCTATTCCCATGTGCTAACATCCAATTAATGTTCAATATCGTATCGTCAATAATACCTTTTTTTCATTTACCTATTTTTCAATTTTAAGGAATTTTACGGTATATTCTCGTCTCTTAATAGGGTAAATTATACCTATATCCGCATTATGAAGTAAGCATTATTGAGAATGATCGTAGTCTATCAAAATTTAATGAAGAAAGTATATACTCAAATGGTACTCATAAATAAGCATTAAATATAAGAATACTGCAATCATTGTAATTAAAAAATTTTGAAAATCAGAAATAGAATAACTTAACCGGATTTTCACCTGATTAACCGACTCCTGCAGATTAACCGGCTTTAACCGGACCGGTTCACCTGGTTTTAACCTGACCGGATTAACCTGACCGGATCCAGCACTAATACCTATATATACATATATATATATATTCGATTATCTTCGCTTGCGCTTTTCCAAGTTTCCCTTATCATCACTTGCGCTTATGAAGTTTGGGTTTATTATCTTCACAATCACTTAGAAGTGAATTGAAAAGAATAGAAGATTATCTATAGAGACCTACATTTTGAAAAAAGCAATAAAAATACTAATGTATACTCAAAGTGTCATCAGAACAAAAATTTAAATTATATAGTGATTAATTAATTTATCCTCAACTTCTGATTATACGGGATTTACTATGTAGAGTCATGAGTAATTGCTCTTCCCGAAATTATTTCTCCAATCAACCTTATCATGAGCATTCCCACTAAACAATCGTAACTGCAATATCCTAGACCCGATTCATTTTTTGAATACTGATTAATTTTGTAATTATTGAGATATAAAATTCCTTAAACCTAGCAATATGCAACAAACCAATTTAATTTTTCAAACAATTATTTATTATGCATTATGAAATTAATAACACGCCTAAATATATTCGTTTTAATAATTTGATCTACATCAATTGTTTCCTCACTCCTTTTGGTTGTTCTATAAGCGGCGCTTTTTATCCATCGCTTATCGCAGCTAACGCTTTATCATTTTTTGAGCTGCTTACACTTACGCTTGTCAATGCACTGATATATATATATATATATATATATATATATATATATTCTAAAAAAAATACATTGAACATTTCGATTATATTATATAATCATCATCAGCACATAATTTGGGGCAAAATATATTTTTACAATATAAAAACTACACTAAAATTATAAAACGACATCTAAAACAAATATAAATGCTTTGTTGGATTCATTTGTTTATTTAATAACTTTGTTTTATCGATGTTGTTAATTTCAATGGCTTCTGCAATTTTTGTACACTTTGTTCTTTTAATGATTTTAAAATTTTTTATATTGATATTTGTGAATGTGATTAAAAAATTCTGATGCTAATTGGCCATTGATGTGATTTTTGATTCGCGTATCAAAATGACGGATGGCTTCACCGATGTATGATCTCTTACAATCATCATACGTATATTTATAAACTAATGATGAAGCCAATCCTTTTGATATTTGATCTTTGTTGCGAATTAAATTTAGTGTTTTGAATGATTGAAATATTGGAATGATCTTTGTAAATTTTAAACTTGTATTAAATGACCGTAGCTTATTTTTCAATTAAATCGTATTACTTTTAATGAATGGTAATTTCCAATATATGTCTTAGTTTCTTTTATATCTTCATCAGATTTTTCATTCGTAGCAATAAACAATGATTTACAATTTTCTTCATAAGATGATGTGGATATCCATTTTCACGAAACATATCATATAATTGCTCTAAGGAATTTGTAATTTTCAAATATGATGATGATATTTTGATAATTATTTGATATAAACATTTGATTGTATTTAACTTATGCTTTGGATCACAATAAGAATCAAATGGAATGTAAAGACCTCTGCTCATTTTCCTAATAAATATTTCAGTTTCAGGTGATCTTCCAAGACTTGCTACAGTAACATCTAAAAAATTTATCTTCTTCTCATTTTTTTGTTCTAATATAAATTTTATTTAAGGTAATTGATTATTTATAAAGTCAAAAAGTCCTCAATTTCTCTTTGATTGTGAAATAAAGCAAATATATCATCAACATACATGTGTCTATGATAGCATAAGAATTAATTGCCTTCAAATTCAGATTCAATTATATCCATGGCGGAATTGCCATTGTAGAGCCCAAGGGTGAAAGCATAGCCATTCCATCAATCTGTTTATATATGTGTCCGTTAAACAAAAACGAAGTATCTAAGCATGCCATTTTAAGAAGCTTTTTAAGTGAACTGTGAGAAATTGGCTAAGTATCTTTTGGATTCACATTTAATATGTGATCAATCGTGTTTGTAACTGTGATATTAGTGAAAAGGGAGTTAACATCAACGCTATATAATTAGAGAAATCCTTGAGTTTCACATATAAACGAATAAAAAACAAAACGTAATTTCAACAATGCGCTTCACAATTTAACGTTGCTTCAAAGGCAGCATTCTTGAATGAATGCTTGATACCAAAGATTTAAATCAGGCGAGTAAGTAGCTTGTCTAACACGTTGAAATCCTGTGCCTCCCAAAAATCTTTGCGTATTTCCAGGCATGTGTGATGAAGCATTGTCCATTCGTAGAAACAAAGTTTAAAAATGTTTTGAATTTCTGCAACATTTCCTCCATAATTCTCTCATTTTTTTGCCTTTCTGAATTGGGTTGTTGAAGGATGAAATTGACTATTTGATGAAAATCACGTGCTCAGCATTGTCTTTTTCTTTGTCATGGGTGAAAATCAGACCATTCGAGGTCTGTCACCTGCCGGCCCAACCCAAGTACTGCGTTTCTTGTGGGATACGTTGTCAAAGTACACCCAACTTTCATCAAGGACACATAAATTGTTGCAATGACAGGGGTTGCATTAAGAACATTTACGATATTTTTGCAGCACTGCACCTGTGTTTGTGTGGAATCAACAGGTCACAGGCATTCCTGTACTCTATTTCATGGAGTATTCTTGCTATGCTGTCCTTATCAGACTCAATGATGTCTACAATCTGCTGAAAAGAGAGAAAAGAAACTTCATCTATCACCTAGAGTAGCTTCTTTTCCTTACTATCCAAATTAGTAGATTTTCTAAGTATTACACATAATAATGCATCTTTAAAACATTCTTCTGTCATTGCCAAATTCTCTGATCAAATGCTGCACTGTGTGTAAGGGAAGTGCAGACTAGCCAATTTGTTTTGAATTGTAACAACTCTGATGTCATTTTTAAAACGTGTGTACACATAGAAGCACAAATGTTCCTACTACAGACAACTTAAGACATATTGGAGTATCATCTTTGTTCTTTCGTCTTTTTGCTTGTTAATGGTATTCATATTTTATGCATTAGTTTTTTATTTTCTTTTTTGATACGATGTTTGTTGAATTTACATGATGTCTCACAAATATATGGTTTTATTTAAGAAAATAAAATTCATATGATTGCAAATACAAACTAGATCCCACCAACGCCCCTATTGGAGAGAAAGGCTTGAGAGCCTCCTGTGTTGCCTGTGAAGATCTGCGTATTTCCATCCCTGGCATGACAGGTGCGCGGGTTCTGCCCTAAAACACATGTTGAAAATCCTTGCATCGCACTGATATGTGTAAATCTTGTTTTTGAATATTTTGTATAAAATGCACACACACAACACACACACATTTTAATATTATATATATTTATTATATTTGTAAATAGCTTTTTGTTGTTTTGTAGTTTATAGTTTTTGTACTAGTTTATTGTAGCAATGAATTGCTTTTGAATCTTGTTGCAAAGACCGCACCACAAATTCTCTTGCAAATCATTGATGGATCACCGTTAATCTACTTTCTCGCCTATGAGCATGATTTGGCTTGTAGAGATTACTTAGCAAGACTTGTGAATTTTCATAATTTTTATTGGTGATTATACCCCTCTAATAAAATTTTTCTTCAGTTTCTGCTCATTTTATGTATAGCATTGTTCTTCAACTTGGGCAAAACAGTTATAATTAATGAGCTAAAAAGGAATGAAATTTCAACTATCTTAACCAATGTTTAGCATATTTTAAAAATATCCTCATTTTTTTATAATTGATGATGAAGTCATCAAAATAATGAAAATATCACATTTCTAAAGATTCCAAGTTAATAGAGCCGATACTAAAATTTTTTTCGCAACTTTATATTTAGTATGATTTTGTAGAAGAAAGGGCGCATCAAAGGGTCACAGAAAATATTGCTTAGAATTTAAGAGGGCCTTATCCCTTTACTTCACCTTACTGAAAACTGGGGTGAAGTAATGATCAAGTTTAAGAAAGCTGGACTGAATTGTCTATTTAAAACTATACTAATTTTGGCTTCAGAGCAATTACATGGTGTTAATAGAAGAAAACAATTGTTCTCTGTTGCAAGCTTTTTTAGTACTGATAACAAAATAATGTGAAAAAACATTGATTTTGGTCAATTCCTTGAACCCTAGAATACAAAGGATTTTGTCAACTATATTGCCGTAGCCCTGTCTTTGACCTCATCTTAGCTTGATATGTAATTTATCTAGTTTCAGTAAAAACACATAACATCAAAGTCAATCTGTGCTAAGAAAAAGATGTCACAGGTTGAGGACCTTAGTGAACGCGATAAGAAAGAAGTCTCCTAAATAGTTTATCAAAATAATGAGGAAACTATAACCCTGGGTCTTTTGCCAAAACACAAAACTTGTTTTTGGGTAAAGATAACTTTCATAACGTGATGAACGCTAGTTAGTTTGAATGTCTTTAGTATTTTTCTCAAAAAAGAGTATGAAAAATACTAGTAACTGATCAAAGCCGGGTATTTGCTGTGGGACTGTGATTATAATTCCCTTGTACAATGCAATCACACAGAAAGCTTACGATTATGTGCTTGTATATTAAACACATGTCTTACGATAGTTGCGCTTCCACAGGACACGAGTAATAAAGCCTAGCTTGAGCTTTAACCATTTGAAGATAAAGGGGTTTTCACACACAGAGATTGTCATATCGCACATGTTTTACAAGTTTGCCCTTGTGAACTCATGCTAGGCTTTAATTGGGATTGCTGTGTGAATACCCTGGCTTTAATACATTGCTTAAAAATATCGCAAGCACAAGAATACTCTGGCTTTAATAAATTACTACAAAAATCTCTGTGTGACCACCAAGAATTCAAGCTAGCGCAAGCTCACTATCTGTGTGAATGCCAAAAGTTCGCTGTAGCAAGCACAATAGTTCTGTGTGAATCGACTGAATGCACCCTTATACAAATTTAAGTAGCATAAAGTAAAAACATAATACCTAAAGAGCTGAAAGTCACTTTTGTTTATTTGCAAAATAGAGTTAATTTTTGGAAGTAACTGCATCCAAAACAAGTAGAAAGCATCTATTTATAGTTGAACTAAATTTGATTATTCAAGTCCACCAACAGTGAAATGATAACTTAAACATGAGACAATTCTTGGTGTCACCAAACTCACCAAGATTTCTGACTCTCTACAAAGCTCCTTAAGCCAATAAATAGTGAGTCAAGATTTTTACATTACACCACAGGGTCCTTGCCAACAGCCTGTAGTTGTCGCGATGTCGAAAGCGGCAAACCAGTAAAATATTTCAAAACTAAATTAGGCAATTGTAGCCCTTGAAGTACATGCAGTCTTCCGAACATATTTTTTGCAAATTTATTTTGAATGTCTGAAGAATAATGGTAGGTTCAACGTTCAGCACTTTCTCTGACTCCATTCCAAAATAAGGTGCCTAGTTTCCGTCTAGATAAATTCCATCAGTGCGTGTTTAATACGATGTTTTGATGTACACACCAGTCAGTATTGTTTCAGCAATTAATATCGGATATGTGCCATTCGTGAGAGCAATTGAACTAAATATGAAATAAACTATATATATATATATAAATCAATTGTTGCTTTAATTCTAAGCTTCTTCATCATTATGAAAAAAACAACAACAATTTAATTAAAAGCACTTTTGGTAGTAAAAATATAAATTTACAAATCATTAATCATAATCAAAGTAAAATAAAATAAATGAAGAGCTTGATGACATTTTGTATTTAAATTAGGTTGATGCTTTATGTATAGATGTTCTTGAATTCATGTCTTCAAAAGCCTTTTAGTTTCACCAATATAGAAGCCTTCCCACTTCTGACCATTTTATTTTGTAAGCAATTGATGAATCCAAAGGTTTTTTTAACTGGATCTATATAATGATTTCTTAAGACCTGCTTTGTGTTGTTTAATCAAAGTTTGTTTCAAAAATCTTTGTTTTTTTGTGAATTGTGTTCTAAAGAAGAGGATGTTGGAGCTTCTTTTGAAGTCTTTGCCAATAATTTTTCAAGATACCCATTAGATCTGAGATTTTTAAATATTTTTTCAAAAGTTTTTGTAAGTACATTGTAATTAGATTATAGTAAAACAGCTCTTCTAAACAAGTTTTTCGGAATCGATGTAGACAAACTTTTTGCATCGTAAGAATGAATGTCGCACTCTTCAACATCATTTATATATTGATTAGTATCAAATTTTTTAGGCATAAATGACATTAATTTTTCATTATTACACTTTGAATCAACCATCAATAAAATAGGTTTCTGTCAGTTTATCAACTTAACTTTTCTATCATTAATTTTACTACTAAACCAGAGATGGAATTGGATCGAATATACATTTTCAGAAAATTTCGAATTTGTTTCGGATCCACGATTTTTTTAATAATTGTGTATATTGTACCTTTTATACACTTTAAATGTGTTAATAACCTCAATGTAAGTGAAATATTGTAATTGAATTTCATTGTTCATACATCAGGTTCCAACAACTTATAAAATTGGTGATGAACATTTCAAATCTAAAAATGTGATTCATATTAGCCATTACATAATGATAAAATTGTAAAGCAACAAAAACATTTGTATAAACTAGCAAATGGAAATGCAGAAAAAACACAAAGAAGCAAAGAGAATACCTTAGTTACTGAAACCACCGAGAAATTTATTGATACTAATATAATTATAAAATTCTCATATAAGATGACCTATAAGCAACTTGCAATGCCAAGATCAACTTTGTTTTCAGAAGGTTCGTGATTATTATAATCATAATACAAAAATTTTTATAGAGCTGTACCTTTCGCATAGCAATAATAGAGTATAAATTTATTTAATGCTGCTTTTATATAATTTAAAATTTGTAATCCAAACTAGTATCCAATTTAGATGAAAAGTAATATTCAAAATTTATATTTAAATCTTAAATTTAGTTTGAAAAAATGAATATTTCTATCACGGATTTTAATATACTCTACTGAAATTTTTTACTGTCGTGCAATATAAATTTTGGGTTTGTACATTAAATTGCCATTGTTTGTGCTATTCTTGTTTTCATCGCCTTAGCTGCAATTTTGAAGTAAGTTTTATCTTTTGTTTGAATTTTGAACCAACTAAAATGCTCAATTCACAGTAACATTGCAAAATAGTGATTTTTGGATTTGGACATAATAAAATTAATAGGGCGGTAATACCATAAGAAACTCAACTATTTAAACTGTAAATGTATTATTTATTATAGTTGATGACAATTTTAGGAACTTGGTTACTACAAAACTTACAAATAAGTAAAGAAATGAATTTGTTGGAGTTTTGGCAGAGCAATTACCCATTTCCACTCATAATCAAAGTCAGGCAAATCAGAAACGGATTTGCTTCTTGTGGGTGAACAACTACGAATACAAGAAGCAATCTATTTCAAACAAGATGGACATTAGCCGAAAAGTGAGGTCACGCCCAGCCGAAATCCGGTCATATTAGGCCCTTTTTACGATCATTGACAAAAACATTTTTTGAATTTTTTTTGCTTGACCAAATTTGACTGTATTAGACTGTAGTACTAGAAGAGCATTTGATACTATTGTAATATTTCAAAATTTAATATTGACTTTTTAACTCATTGCTTTTAAGTTATATGGGATTCACTACATTTGAGTTGATTGGCATGCACTACTGCGTAAATCGCCCTGTTTTTACAATACCTCAGTACAAGCCCAACCCTATTCTCTCCGGTATATCGTATATGTCCATTTTTTATCTCAAGACTGTTTTGAAGCACTTAACATTTTCTATTCGCATTTGAAAAAAACAAATATATTTTAAGTCCATGTTTATTTCGGATTGAACCCTAATTTTTTTTAAAAAATTCGGATCAAGAGCATGAAGTTTCGGATCCGATCCTAAAATTTTGGATCTGATTCCATCTCTGTACTAAACCACTTACAAAAGGGATGTTAAACAATGTGAAACACGCGTGCCGTCAATCACACCTATAACCTTTTCCGTATTGAGTACTGTAAACACCAGTTAAACACAGCTTTGCAGTTAGACAGGTTATAGATATTGCTATTTGTTGCTCTCACTAGTTGTTCAGATAATCTTTCAACAACAGCGATCTTGTCTCCAAAACGAGGCGACAGAATTGTTCTTGGTAGGAAATTCTTTGTGTAAATTTGGGTAGATTGCAGTTGGGCAGGGTAGAATACAAGATTGTCGTTGGCTTACATTTGATCAGTCACCAGGGGCTTTCTTTGGGCTGAAAACCACACGCCAGCTTATATGCAAAGCTTCCAGTAGTGTTCTCATGTCGATTAATGTTGAAGATTGCTTCTGATATACCGCTGGCCCAAAATGATTCTTCCAATGCCATTGATCGTAGTCTGTCTTTTAAAGTAGAATGCATTATTTCTATCACACCACTGCCTTGGGGATGACAGATGGAGGTATTGTTAGCACAAATTTTGTGTGGTTTCAGCAGTTCACTAAACAATATTGAATCAAATTATCGACCTTTGTCTGAATTCAAAACCCGTGGAGGTCCAAACAGATGCAACCAGTGTTTACAAACAATTGCACAATTCGTTTTGGACTAATATTATTCGTGGGTACTGCTGCCAGAAATTTTGACGCGTGATCTACCATTGTCACAATCAACCTGTAACAGTTTAATGTAGGTAGAGGACCCACAATATCAATTGTCACGAACTCTCAGGATTGCACTGTGTCCAGTCTTGGAAATTGTCCAGTAGAGGACTTATTGGCTATTTTATTTTTTGCTCGAGCACATATACCACATTTTACTGTAATAGCTGCAATACATGATCACATATTTTTATTCCAATAGCCAGCATCCAGCAAGGCTTCTCCTACCTTGCTTACACTAAAATGCCTGAATTATGATAGTCTTATCCGTCAAATTATCAGTTGAAAGACGTAACAGAAATTCGTTTTCAATTTAAAAGAGGGAGACAGAGGATTTAAATGACTGCTGAAACAAGCGACGTCAGCTTTTCGGCTGAATTAGTCCCAACCGGATTAGCTTTTCCAGCAACACATTGAACAGTTATATCGAAGTCTGCCATGTCCATCAAATATCTGGCATGTTGTCCATTTGCAGCTGGTCTTTTGTTTATAAGACCAATCAAAGAGTTGTGATCCATAAAAACCGTGGTTTTATAGTAGTAAATAATATGACGAAAATGTTTGAGTGCATTAGCTAAGGAACAAAATTCTCGATCTGTTGCGGAATAATTGCGTTCACGAGCATTAAAAGTGCGACTAAGGTATCCCAATGAGCCTACTCCTTGATGTAAATGAGCGCCCATAGCAACATTACTTGCGTCAACGTGCAATTGAAACTTTTCTAGAAATCCGGGAATTTTAAGGTGAGATCAGTACTCAGCATTTTAGTAATACTTTCAAAGGAGGATCGACACAATTCGGTCCATACGACCTTTCCTTTCACACTCTTGGAACGTTACATGAAATATTTCTTGCTACCTTAATACATGGAATAAAAAATATGTTTAGCGATTGTTCTAAATTGGCATGCATTTTTATACCGTCACGAAATCTTTCTGGATGAAGCAATGTGCATTGTAGTGCTGCCTTTCTTTAAAGGAAATGTTTGCTAAGTTGCTAGATTTTGGACAATTTGCATTTTATTCACCCTTTACTTTCTTGAGAAGGCATAGAAATAAGTATTTTTAGCGATTTCTCTAAATTGGTCTGATTTGATGACAGCATATAATAGCAGTTGTTTCTGACCTTTAAATAGTTCCAGTCCAAAACTGGCAAAATAAGTAGAGTGACCTATATTGGGAACAATAGAAGCAAAAGTCAAAAATACTTCAAACTGTTGCATGCCTGGAACTCCCAGAATCAGTCGTGAATTGGATTATAGAGAACACTAAATTCAACAGTTTTCTCAACACCATTAAAACATAGATCCACGCATGCAGTTCCACCACTAATGTATTTGTCCATTCACTAATAAAAAGTTCCTCTTGCTTTTATAATATGACAATGCCAACTACTGCAAAGTTTAACAACATAACATTAATACTACTGCCGGAATCTTACAAGCATTTCACTTTCATTAAGTGCCCTCTAAAACATTTACAATAGCATTCAGCAATTGTAACCTCAGCCACAGATTATGATTTCATAGACTGGGGTTTGCCCCGTTTTTCTGTTCGTCAATTGTCGACCAACAGAATTGCCTAAAATGCCCAAGTTTACAACATTTGAAAAATTTCATAGTGCGCCACGAACTATAGTTCATAATAGCAGCCACTATGGCATGTTTTATCCCAGCAACTTGTTACACCCACTCCATTTTATCTAAAAACAGAATTACCTTGGCCATTTTCTTAAAATCTTTGGACTGGTAAAGATTCCTAATGCTAACATCTAAAATTTTTTTACCTCAAAAGCACGATCCAGGTAGCAAAGGAATAACCAACAACAGCTAGCCGTTTAGAGCAATCATTGAAAAGATCCCAGTCGTCATGAGTCCTGACTTCCGGAAAATCATCAGAGGTGTTGTGTATGTTGTGCTGTCATCCTTGATTTTGATTGAGTGTTTCAAAATGCTCTCATCTACATTTGTCCCCAACATGGCTATTTTCAGTTGCTCTTTTTGGAAACCGTTTTTATCATTCTCTTCCTTGTAATTTTTTCTTAGAAATAGAAACATCTTTGAATCCAGAATGCATTCCCAGGCCGAAAAATCTGAATTGTAGGTAGGTTTCATTCACTGCACCAATGTTGGCTTATTAACTTAACTTCTTTATCATTTATTTTACTACTAAACCATTTAAACAATGTTAAACATGCGTGCCTGTCAATCACACCTATAACTTCTTCCGTATTAATTACTGTAAACACAATACTGACAGTCTCTATAGGGTGGAGATGTTGCATCTTTATGTATTTTACAAAAACTGTATATTCTTAGTGATTGACAGCCAGTGTTATGAAAGCAATTATTATACTCTTTTTTGTAGATTTCTCCCAAATTTTTCATTTGAAGAAGTTTTTTATTGAATTTTTCTTGAGATTGTAATATATACGTAGACGTTCTATTATTATTTAGCAAAACCTCTTTGATTTTTGTCTCATCATCTAAGACTTTTATCTTTTCTGCAGTGTATCTCTTTTTATTATCTACAACAATACCATTTACTTTATCAAATTTTTGATATGTAAATACTTTTGGTCTTTGTCTAGATCTTTAATTACATTTTTAAGTTACATTAATTCAGGGGGAATATAAAATTTTTTGTTTATGTAATTATTAAATATTGATTTCACTTAGATTTTCAGTTCAGCATATCCAATTTCACTTGGTTTTTTGATTTCAATAATTGTGAAAATATAAACTCTGTTTCAAAGTTTGCTAAATTTTTCTCAATCTTTTTTGGCCATGATATTTTATTTCCTAAAGACAAAGCCATTTCTTCCTCCTTAGTGAGAATTTGATCAGATAAATTAATTATTTTAATATATATATATACATATATATACATATATATATAATATATGGTGGGAAATTACGAACGTTTGGAATTTGCAATTATCTCTTGATTCGTAATAAAGAAAATACATATAAATTAAATTATTTTCAATCATTTTCGAAAAATGGATCTTTCAAAGAAAGAAATTGTATTATCACTATCGGAAACTCAAATAATGTCTCTGACACATCGCCAAGCACAATCTGCTTTAAAAACATTGGTTCTAACACATGAAGATGATAAGCTTTTATTCAATGAAATAAACTCAAAACTGGATAGTATTACGAATGAAATTGAAAAATACTCAATGAATATCACAAAACTCAATCAAGATATTTGTAAAGCTTCAAGCTCATCTATAATTCAATCACTACCAGCATCTAGACCAGTTAATCCTAATGTACTAATTTTAACTGGAGTTCCTGAACAACAAAACTATAATTCAATTGAGAGAANTAATAATTTTTGGGATCGAGTAATCTACATGGCCAATTACATAATAATCAATACTTCTGTTGATATTTTCGATAAACCTTATGCATTTAAAAACCAACTTATCAGATTCATGGAATTTCATGTTAAGGAGTATTTCACCACTGATAATGTTTGCTCCTGGTTTTTATCTTGTTTCTGCAATAATTGCAGAATAATAAGAACTTTTTATAAATAACTTATTTTTGTTAAATTTATAGATCGTTATATTAATAGCGAATAGAAGACATATAGTAGTAGTAGTAGTATATATTATATATTAAAGCAAAATCACTAACAATGTAATATTATTATTTTTGACGTTTTGCACATTATTGCTTAGATAAATATTTTTCAGAAATCTTAAAAGCTACATTACCCTATCATGAATTTAGATTTTTCTACATAATAGCAATATTTGTGTTTTTTTTAATTTGAATTTGCATGATTAAATTCTTTTATTTATGTTAAAAAATATTATTTCATTGATTAATGAGATGTTTGTCGTCTGCATAAAGTCACTAAGAAAATCGTCATAAATGATGTATTCTTTATTATTATGGAATATGTTAGATTACCTACCAGAAAAGAAAATGATTAGAAATTGTTCAAGTAAATTTTGCAATTTATTAATATAGAAAACAATTACAATTACGCAAATAATGCTAAATTGACCAATGAATCAAAAAAATCACTGAAAATTTCTTAGCTTAGTAACACAGATATAAATAGTTAAGAGAAAGAAGCATTGTTACCAAGTAGCTTACAGGAGCTTGTAAATATAATATTTGTGTATTACATGTATTTATTATTATGTTGTTGAAATAAGGCTGGCAACATATATCAGTATGTCCTATATATTCCTCAGCTTTCATCATATATAAATATCTTTTTAAATATTTTTGGCATTTAAGGCTAATTTTGTAAAACCATTTTAGCCAACTTGAATTACAGGTCTTGATTATTTAAATGAATGAATATAAAATACTTTCAATATTATTTAATAAATACTGCTTATCATTAAATTGTGATGAGGAAAATTTTGCTGTGTTAATTAGACCAGCACATACTAAAACAGTCGGTTCTGATTATAGAAATTTTATGTTTTTTTATTTATAAGTGCTGAATTGTTGGAAATACTGACTTTTGTCTCTGAATTTCAATTGTAGACTATTCTTTTTCCACTTTTCTTATTCCTTTTTGAGGAAATGTATATCTGATGTCAACATTCAATGAATATATTTACTCCTTAAAACAACAAATTCATCTAAGAAAAAATGTTTTTTGTTCTCAATTTTAAAATTTTTCATTAAACAATTCCTGATCCTTACCAAATTAAATCATCATAAGAGTTTTTAAATGATTAGTAATATTTTTTGCTTTTTCCATACAAAATAAAGATGTCTGTATCCATATAATTCAGCATTATAATACTCTCATTTTCACTAAAAATGTTTCCAAGATGTCAAAATATGTTCATCTAGTAACAATTTCAAAAGTAGAAAGTAATCAAAATCACAATTGGTTTTTGATTCAATAAACTTTCATGTGCCATTATTAATTTTTGTATTACATTCTTTTCAAACATTTTTGTATTAACCCTTCCTCTAATGTAATCACAAGCTAAAAATGAATAGTTCAAAAGTTTGTTGTAATTTTTTTTTGAAGTCCTCCATTCTCATTCATACATAGACTTTTAACAATCTGTAGTGAAAAAATCAAATGTTTTATCATATTGATCAGAAAATGGCTTTGATGTTAAATAATTAAAAAGGTTAGAGTCAATGCAATTTTTTTCCTCTTTGGCTTTTGTAAGAATTTCATTTTTATAACCACTATTTTTTGAAGTGTCTATCTTTTTTTTAACTGAGCAAAGCAAAAAATCCTTTGTTTCAATTCAATTTATTAGGATAGAGTCACACTCAAGTCATCAGAAGTTCCCATGATTCAATAATTACGTTTAATAGATTAAAATCTATTGGTATTATGATCAATTGACAATACATCAGGATCATTAAAATTATACAAGGTGAGTCAACGTGCAGTTAAATTTTAAGAATTCACATGCACGCTAAACTTACAAATTCGTTTTTGCCTGAAATTAATTGAACAAGAAGATGAACTTGCTATGACTATCAACATTTCTATCAAATGTCTCACATAACTATTGAAAACCTGAAGCAATATATTGAAATTTTTTATTTGTGATCCATTATAAAGAAAATATTCCTTCAAATTTCATTTAAGCAATTTTAATCAATATTTCTGATAGACTTTTAAACAAATTCTATCAGTATTTATTGGGCTGTTGCTTGTATAATCTGATATCCTTGAACTACTTAATACTTCAATCAATATATTTTTGAGAAAAATTTCCTGTAGACTACTAAAATGTTTTCCTTCTGGCCTAAGTATATATTTAGAAAACACTTAGATATTAGGTTTACAGATTTCTTGCTCACTACATTGATATGTACAATCTATATAAATCTATATACAATATTCTATATTTCACTTATTAAAACCTGCCAAGAGCCGTCAATTTGCCACAATCATTAAAAGGCCCATAAAATTCAACATTTTACTCGCAAATTCTATTATGTTAGAAATTATAAAACAAACATCGGATTTTTACTTTCATCTATCAAATTTATTCGAGTGCATAAATGATTTTGCATAGAGGTTTTCAAGGGTTAACATCAATCAGTTCGTAAATGAACACGTCAAGCTAAAAAGGTAAAAAGGGCGGCTACAGCCTTCTAACGCAAATTTTAAACAATTAATGAAAAAAATTATGTACTGCTGTAGAATCATGTTAATCTTTTTTTTAGCATAACTTATATTCATTTTCGGATCCCCTACAAGGGTAACCTTCTGTTAGTACCCCACGGCATCGATCACTTACTACGTCTATTAAAACACACAATTATTTAATTGTATTGAATTTATTGCCATTTATTTTGTATGATTTTGTTTGTTGCACTAAACCATGGACCTTTTCAAAGGAACTAAGCAATCACCAATAGGAATTTTGAATAAATGGCATCAAATACTAAGTATTGGGTTTTAGGATCACTTAGTCAATTTTAAAATTTTATAAAAGCCTAGTCAAAGAAAGACAAAACAATGATGTCATACATTTTTTACTTTCTTAAATATATATTCAATAGATGTTACAAAAAACTTTGTTTAATATATTATTATATACATCTATGTATAACAACAGCATCGACTTAAATATAAAACGTAAGTTGAGGATCAATACGTTGCGAAGCCCTCCAGAAACTTCCAAATAATTCAGAATATATCCTTACTATCTATTTTATAATGCGACTTTTAAATTTTTTAAATGTATTTCTTAGACTAAAAAATCAAAATTGGAAAACTGAAAGTAGGAAATTATACAATTACAAAATGACTGAATGATAGAAAATTAGCCTTAGAAGGAGTTGATTTGAATGCTGTGTTTCATGTCTCTCAACTCTTAATTTATTCAAGGAATGCCTCAGCTAGTTATCAATATTTTTTTACTGAACTGTAATATTAAAATTTTATAGACTTAGCAGCAATTTAACCTAATTTTAGACGTATGAAAAATGGCTCAATATATTTTGAAAAGTCGGCCCAACGAAGTTACATCTTTGGATATAAGCCCTCATACTTGAAGGAACGAT
>CABFPE010000212.1:885470-903274 GCA_900660155.1 Hofstenia miamia | reverse complement strand
TTTTATAGACTTAGCAGCAATTTAACCTAATTTTAGACGTATGAAAAATGGCTCAATATATTTTGAAAAGTCGGCCCAACGAAGTTACATCTTTGGATATAAGCCCTCATACTTGAAGGAACGATCGCAACATCTAATAAATATTATCAAGATAAACATGAGCTGAAAATTTTCATGTATATATATATATATATATGTATATAATTATTTTAGCCATGTATAATATATTGACTTGCAAATACTCAGTATTTTTTGATGTTTATATTTGGGTATCGTGCACAACTAGTTAAACTGATTGAAAGAAGTGCGAGAATATGTTCATTATTAAAGGAGTGATGCAATGAATCTGTGAAAATGGCATGTAGATTATGTCAAGTTTTCCTGAGTTTATTGAGAGAAAACAGGTTTATGCATACGTTAAAATTACATCAACAATTAAAAATGATATTTGCAATTATGCTTCTAATAAGATTAAATTACCTTGGAAATAGTAATCCTCTAAATTTAGGAAAATTTAGAGCAATTGTACAAATACTTACAATATTAGCATTGAATAATAAACATCTAGAAACACAGAAAAAATAAAGTTAAAATTTAAACGTTTGAATTACCTTTGTATAATCAATTACGGACAAATTTGAATTTTGGGTTTGCAGTAAATTATTTCGATGCTCATGCAAGTTTATATGTTGACGTATATAATAGTCCTATTAGCACCATAAAACTTATGTTATTTTCCATAACAAGTTTTCTACTCGATTTTCAAACTTCAAAGGTGAAAACTGATTTCCAGTAAACATAAAAAGCGGATCGAAAAATGGGTCCACTAACGAAGTAAAATATAAAATTCACTGATGCATTAAAAATTGAAGAAAGATACGATATTTTTGCACTTAAATAAAGTAAAGCTTGGTCTTGTATAGTAACACGACTGTAGTTGTAATAGAATATTCCGAGTGCCACAGTAGTTGCAGTTAAAACGCAGAACACCACACAGTTTGTCAATAACATTATTGTCAAACGTTTTTCCGCTTGCTTCTCTTTTTTCACAACTTTATCCTTACTTAATTTCTTTAGGGAATATATAAAATACACATTAGCAAAAGATACAACGCTAAAAGGAATGACGAAGGCTACTACACTAGCATACACTTTAATGTACCAGAATATGAACATTGGGCTGGCTTTAATAAAGCAGCTGGAATCAACAATGTCAAATTTTATGAAATTTGGCAATATGAGTAGGAAACAGGTAACACAAGTAAATGCGCTTATTTTATATCCAAAGCTTTGTTTTCCATAGTTTTTGTACCAAACTGGGGCTCTAATTGCAATCATTCGATCAACTGCCAGAAACATCATGTGGTAAGTCGCAGTAATACGAGTGAACCAATTGTTGAAGTAGCTTGCCTAAAGATACAATAAATCTGTTTAATAGAAATATTCAATCCTCTCGCTAATGTTCTTAAAAATAATTAAAATAAAAAACGTTTGGGTAATATATTTTTTAATAATTTGTTTTTCTTTGTAATTGTGATAAAAATCGATAGTGTGAGCACTCTATCTGCTTTTTTATCAGCTGATAAAACTCGAGACTGTAGAAGAAGAAGCACTAGGGCTAAAGGAATATGTAGAAGAGCAACCTAAAGGATCCCTACTAGAGGTCACTAAGGAGCTAAGGAAGATAAGAACTGAGAGTGAAGGAAAGAAGGTATACCAGAGTAAGATGAAATCAGAGAGACAAACAAGGTATAGGCAGAAGGCAATGCATGGAGAATACTGGAGGAACACAGAAATGTGTGACAAAGAAGAGAGCAACAAGTGGTTAAAGAAGGCAGGACTGAAGAGAGAAACAGAAGCACTGATAATGGCAGCACAGGAGCAAGCAATAAGAACAAACTGGTTGAAGAAGCATATAGACAGAAGAGTAGAAGTAAGCGATAAGTGTAGGCTATGTAAGAAAGAGGCGGAGACAGTAGATCATCTGATAGCAGGGTGTGAGAAGTTGGCGGAGAATGAGTATAAATTCAGGCATGACAAGGTGGGACGAATGGTACATTGGAGCTTGAGCAGGCAGCATTAGTTAGAAGTAGGAGACAAGTGAGAAGAATCATAATAATAATAATGGCGTTTACTAATGAAAATATAATAAACAAAAAAAATTAAATAGCAACATATGAAAAAGAAGAATCTCTAGCTTTGGCTGATAATGATTAATTATAAAGTGAAGAACAAAAAGGAATAAATTCACTTAAGCGACGAGTGGTTTTATATTTTGGCTTTATTAGTCGAACATAGGATGTTCTATTAGGCATAATTGAGTGAAGAGGATGGTACGTATTTTGTAGTGCCTTTTAAAAATATTTTAATGCAATGATTTTAACACGAGATTTAATTAATATTAATGATTTTGAATTTGGAAAATTAATTATTTTTTCACACGTTTACAAACTGTTTCAATGTTCTTATTTAGATAGATTGGTAATGACACAAATACTTCACAGGAAAAATCAAACAAACTTAGAATGAGGCTTTGATAGACTTACCATAACTCTCAAGCAGTATAATCTTTGGCTCGCACGTCGTACTCTGTTTCATTGATAGGCTTGGTGGTCCATTTTAGGTCCGAAAATATCCAAACTCCCAGCAGTTTATGTTCTTTAACACATTTTAGTTCATTTGATACTGGATTCCAGTTTTTGCTATTTCCAAGATTGAGCATAACAAATTTGCTCATATTTAGCGGTAGTAAATTCTTTTCACTCCATTCTTGAACATAACTTAACTTTGATTATAAAGACTGTGTAAAAGATGTTTTAATAAGAACTATAAACGTAATATCGTTTGCAAATCTACAGTAGCAATTTCCATGCTTCTTTTTGGTAAGATCTGATATGTATATTATAAGCAACAATGGACCTTAAGCAGATCCTTGTGGTACGCCCTTTAAAATCATATAGTTTGCTTTTCACATTACCAGAGTGCATCAAAAATTTTCGATTGTATAACTAATCAGTCAATTAATCAGTCCAAGTGGTAAATGAAACATCTCTAATATATTTTTGCATTTTAGATTTTTCCTATCTCTAGAAACAATATTTTATATTATTTAGTGAAATAATTTTGTGCTTTTGTAGTAAATGACCAGTCTATTGTCTTCTAACGTTATGTATTACTTACAATTCCCAATTAAAAATCTTGCATATGCTTTGAGGCTGTGTTGTGTTTATTCCATTTGAAAGAATGCACGCTTATGCAGATTGCTCATAAATATTGCATAAATTAATATTTTGCTATTAATTAAGTTTCTTGTTTCCTTATGTGTTAAACATTTGCAGGGATTACCATTTTGCTTTTAACAGAAGCTGTTAGCAGCTTTGATATTTTCTTACTTATTCCATAGATAGGCTTGATAAAAAATTCATCGCTAGGCTCTGACATTGGATGGATAGGAGTCAATAACATTGTTTTTAAGCAGGGTTAAAAGAAAAGCAATGTACTGTGAAACAGATTATTAAAAACAACCACAAAACAGTAAATTCAACACACATTTTAAAATGGATAAAATATCTATGAAACATGTAACACAAAAACCAAAATTACTAGGAAACATACAGTATAAACAAGGAATAAAAGCAGTAATAAAACTTAATCTTCATTGGAATTAATGGCAACAAGTCAGCTGCCTGAATCACCATTCAAATCATCTAAAGTAATAAAATCCAATCATTTGTAAATGCTTTTAAAAGTTTATCATCCATTCTAAAAGTTGATAATGAACAAGGAGTGAGAAGTTATAAGTGCACACAAAACAAAATTGTGAAATGATTTCAACATCAGTTTAATATTTTCTGCATCTTTGATTAAATTGTGGGAGATTGAAAGACATTAATAGATTATAAAAAACATAGATATTATGCGACATGCTCTATTTTTACCTACTGGTTTAAGCAGCACTTTGCTGTTTGCTGTAATAGCTTCCAGCTATTAACAGCAGTGCTGTGGGAGCATTTGATATTGGCTTTCCATCTTTTTAACCTTGTGTTAAGGAAATCTTTGAATGAAAGTCAAGTGGCAATCCATGCACCTAGATATTTTATTCATGCAGATTGGGGGATTGATTCATATCTATCCATAGGCAGAAATTTTATGCATTTAAAGTATTATTTAATACATGATTCATTTGCAATAGATATTGCATTAAATTTTGGAATAATTAAAATGCAAAACAAATCAGTTTCCTGAGTTTACTCAGCGTGTAAGTTAAATAATTTTCAAAATTACTAACATTGGATGTATCCCAATAAGATTTTGTCCGCATTGCAAGACAAATTTAATTCTGTTATGAGCTTAGATCTCTATTTTCAAAATTTGGTAAATTGCATGATTTCAAATTGTTGAGTTTGTGTATGACTTTAAAAAAGAAACGTATCATTTATTTAGCACAAAATATTCATCAATATATAATTGTTTTACAAATATTCGTAGATTTAGGTTATATGTAAATGTATATTCGTCATTTTTGTTTAAGCGTGATTCTCTTAAATCTACATAAATTGATTCCACGATGCTTAGTTAAAAATTACCAATTGCTTTGAAGATTTTTGACTGATTTTTCTGTTTTTAATTTTGTTTGTAAATTTCTTTCCAATGTATTGTGCACCACAGTTGCAAGTAATTTTATAAATTACTTTGGAAAGGTTTTCTATTTTGATTTTAATTTGAAAGCTGTATTCAAAAATTGCTGAGAAGTAAAATTGGCTTGGTCAAGGCTTTTCTCTCAGAATCTCTATATTAAATTTCCAAAATACGTTTTGCGTAATAAATTTTGAGCAAAAATTAAGGTATAAATTCAACGGTTATGTACAACATAAATTTAGGCAGAGACCCGACATTTTATTCTAAGAGTGTGAAAATGCTATAACATACTTTCTATACAAATTTGAATTTTGTTCGAAAGCCTTTCTATGAATAAATCAAGATAGACATTTTTGTCTATTTCGCGTGTTGTTCCTGTTTTTGGTAACATACTGATTATTGGAATAAATGCATGTAGATCGACTGCGGGTCAACTAAAGCAAATGTGGGTAGGTGTCGGACTGGGGACAAAAGATAAAGACCCACTTCTTTCTTTTATCTATTTGCTGCTAAAGCAGGACTTCTACTTCTGGTAATCAGACACCCGCTATTCGGTTGCTGAAGTGTTTTGCATAATTTACATTATTTTTTGAATATTATTAATATACAGATTAAAAATGAGGATATACAATTTTTGTCTTGGCTTTCCAAAAGTTCTAAATGTAAGCACATATCACAACTAAGTTAAATTTGTGAGATAATTGAGAGTAAACTGATCATTTCTTACAAAACAACAATATAATGGAAATGAGTTATTTCAATATAACGTTTATTGTAATATCGCTACCCAGGTGAAACTAACACTTCATAGCTAGATAATCTATTTAGAGAATCAATCCAGGGATCAGCGCCAGCTATCACGGGGTAAGTATTATCTAAGTTTCCTCTTCTATCCTTTAATTGTGTATTCCACACTGCACTAACAGATGTTCCAATAACAATTAGTAAGTAGTATTGTTTAGATACTTCATCGATTGAAGAGTACTGAAATCTCTGGGCGCAATTGCCCGACGCCAAGTCACTGAGATCATAACAGGTTCGCCAGAACTGCCAACAACTCCATCCATTTCGTAGTTACAGATTTGATCCATTGTGANGTAATATTTACTTACGATGGCAAAAACGCCTTTGTTGCATTTGTTACTACATGATAGGAAATGAATTGAGTGCGCGCCAAATGGGAGGAAAATCCCTACACCTATCCATAACCTAACTACTGCATTACAACAATCGAGCGCGATACCCATTAATTGCTCCTTCACTGCTAGCACTACGATTGTTGCACACAGAAAACCGTTTAGCTGCGCATAAAGTATTAATTAATCAAACCGCAATAATCAATGAAAATATAACGAGGTTAATGTTCATCATATTCACAGCTCGTGGTTTTCTATTTATACAAAATTTACTAAAACATATTTACCGATTAAATGCTGCTAAACAAGTACCAGTCGCCTTATTTCAATTTTGGTTTTCCCACGGTTTAAATTTCTGCGTACCGCGTGGCTTTGCAGAACTGTGTGCAGGCGTATCGTCCACACGTAATTTTGTCAAACCATTTTGGCGACTACTACTTGCCGAAATTAAACTATCAAAATTAATAAATGCATTTTCCAAGAATTAACATAAATCATCGATAGAGTTTTGAGTGTTCTTTCTTGGATGATGCTACATTATAAATAAATCACATTTGAATTTTTGATTTAGTGTTTGTAATGGAAAATCATTTTCAGTTATTACATAATATAATGCACATTATACAGACCTTGCAAAACAACCTGCTTGTGTTCACGATGTTAATGTTGAAGTGGCTTGCACCGAGTTCCACAAATCCATCGTGTAAGATTGATGCGCCGTCCCAAATAGCCTGACAACGAATCAAGGTTACTGATGAGTTTTGAATTTTCATTTTGCCTGCAGTTCCATAGCACATAATGTTCAGTAGAAATCCGAAAACAGTTAAAATCATTCCTGCAATTTCCACGTTCTGGGCAAATTGGTATGCTAGTTGATCTTGCATACGAATGTCACTTTTGTTAAGCATTTCTAAACATAGAAAGCTAGCTTAAATAGTGTACGAAGTAAAGCACGGGCATGGGTATAATATTTTCAATTTAGCCAAAATATAATTCAACAAATTTTTGTAATTTTTCAATTTTTGAGAAATATTTCACTTGACTTATGAGTAATGAAAAATCAATACTCATTAAAATGAAACAAAAATCAAGGTAACATAGAGATTAATATTTTAAAACTTGGAATAACAGAAACAATTTTTCCAGCAAGCGTGTTAACATTCCTTCTGGAAGAAATTTTACCGAGATTTAATGTATATAAATGTATGCCATAAAAATTAGTGCGTGAAGAACTAATAAAGGTTTTACCACTTCCTCTCAGCAGTTTGTTTGAAAGTGCAGTATTCAGGACATTTATAGACAATGCCATCGAATAGATTCTAATCCAATCAGAAACCGATATTTTCTGAATTGCAAATGTACATTCTGTATTAATACTTTCAAAAAACAAGGTCCCATGTTCAACAAAATAATTGAGTTTTTTTACTATAGGGTTTCAACTATAACAGTGCAATTATATCAAACTCACTTAATAAAAGGGAATTCTACTATACTGATTTCAAAAATATATTTTGATTGGCTTACTAATATAAAATCATAAATTATTTTCTACTTTTGCATACATGGCATCGAGTTTACAAAAAATCAGAATTGCAGTTTGATGAATTATAATTTGTTACTACATTTGCAATGACGAATTGTAACAACAATCAACATGCGAACAAATCAGGCTCAACTTTGAAATTATGAAACAGAGTGAAATTGCGACTATTGGTGTGACCTCTGGGTCAAATGGACAACCGATTTGTTGGAATCACGCTTCGTAATATTTCGCTTTAAAACATGCATTGAGTTAATAGTAATTTTTAATTTTGCTATCCAGCTTTAAATTCACATTAAAATTTTGCTCACCTATGTTTCAGGGAAGATAATTTAAAGGAAACCTTTCTCTAAAATTCATGAATTTAATTGCTTAAATCTATATACATAATCATTTTACAAAGAAAGGAACCAAACAATTTTATGTATTGATATTTCTATATCCTAAGCATTGGCTTAAAAATTAAAGACAATAATAAATTAAGCATATTTCATGTCACTCAAATTCCGTATATATATATATATATTAGAACTTAGAAATTATAAGAGGAAAAGGAATTGTGTATAATTTTTCAATACTATATTAATTTTTCTAATTAGATGGATCTGTTCAAGGCAAATTCTTGCGTTTTGAGAGTGGATTTACGAATTGGAGCTCTAAAAATTTGCTGTCAGTGAGCAGTACCCCCTCCCATTTTGTAACCCGAAACAAGCCTATCCTTGAATATCACTTGATAAATCGATAATTGCAGATGGCAGTTAATAACATTAGTACTAACAATAATGGTTTTTTGGATTTACTCCGGCATCTTCACAATTTCCAAACGTCATCAAACTTGATTAATTTAATGTTGATCTAGCTTGTTTTTTATTGCTGAACAGTTAAAATATATCCATAAATCGATATGCCATTGTTCTTAAAACTGTAAAAAATTGTATGAATTTTTAAAATTTTGAAGGAAGTATATGAATGGATTGAGCATTTTCCCAAACTAAGCGAAATTAGCACAATGAGTTACTTATGAAATGGGAATTCTTATTTTCTTTGGGAAATTCCCTAAGAAGCCTGTAAATGCCCTAAAATGTGTCTTAGTTCCATTGCGTCTAGATAAACCCACGGAGTACAAATCCACAAAATTTTACATGGATCGCTACATATCCACCAGGAAAATTACCGCGAAGAAACATTTAAGACACTGATCCATGGATATCAATTAAATTAATTTTTTAACCTGTTCAGCGGATATTCATGGATCGGATCGATCTATTTCTAGATCTCGACAATGTAGACATGAAATCTTATTCCATAAATATTTTTAGAGCAATAGAAGACCAATGAAAATTCCTTAAGACATCAATAGATAAAAATACACAATTGACTCTACCAGTTTGACATTGGTTAAAGTGTATCGAATTCTTGCGGTTATCTGAAACTTTTTAGAGCATAATCTGAATTATAACCAACAATTGAAATTCAGTTAACTTTAAACTTGTAGTGGGAATAATAATGGTGAATAGAATTAAAAAAGCATATTTCTGACATTGAATGTCACTCCGCTTTTGACGCATGAATATTCAATTTATTTCACTTTATCTCATTATTTCAATAAAAAACTTAAAAATTTCAAAAAATCGATTTTATAATTATTGGCTCTTAGTCTTATTAATATTAAATTATAACACAGGGCGTACTCACTCTTTAAAAACAACTAATTATATTCTGTTCGTTTTATTTCTGATATAGGCAAATGGGCAACGAACGTTTGAAGAAAAAAAGTTTATTCTAAAGTGTTACTGGAAGCACGAGAATATCGTTGAAGTGCAAAAACAATTTAATAAAGAGTTTCAGAAGCTTAAGGAATTGTACACAATGTTAGTAAGCAATGCTCTGCAAGACTACGAACATCCACGAGCCCCAGTAAACATAATCAATTGCAAGAAACTCCTTAAAGATCGCAAGAATATCCGTAAGACAACATAAAATGGGCACCGGAAATCGAGTGTTCATCGGATGTTGAAACAAGATCATTGAAAAAGTTACATCCCAAGATTACTTTAAGCTCTCAGTGAAGATGATCATGATCGCAGAGTTCAATTTTGCGAATTGTATTTAAGCAACGTCACAGATGATGCAACATTTCCAGAGAAAATCGTATGGAGTGATGAGGATATCATTAAGTTTAATGGCTCAGTCAACCGTCATAATTGCTCATACTGGGCCATGAAAGCCCCATTATAGCATGGAACACCATTTAAATCTTCCAGGTGTCACAGTGTGGTGTGGGATCTCAGAACTGGGGATCGTTGAACCATTATTTTTTGACAAAGCTGTCTGTGGTACAGATTACTTAAACTTACTGATTGAAAATGTCTGTACAGGGATTAAAGATATGTTTGGGGATTTACTTTCAGCAAGACGGAGCACTTCCCCACTACCATCGTGATGTACGTGCTTACCTCGATGCAAAACATCCAAACACATTGATTGGCAGAAGAGGTGGCGTTGAATTTCCTGCGCGTTCACCAGACCATACGTCAATTGATTTTTTTTATGGGGATATCTTAAAGAGAAGGTCTATGCGGCATAACCAGAGACAATTAAGGGGCTGAAAAAAGAAATTCGAATACAATGTCTTGCAATTACAGATGAAGTGCTTCACAACGTTGTAGAATCAATTGTTGGACGTTATCAGCTGTGTTTGGAAAATGAAGGAAGGCAGTTCGAACATTTGCGTGCATAACAATTCATTACAATAAATAATAGGTTCCATAATAAATTTGCTATATTTTGTTATTTTTATTATTAATTTAATTTCTTAGAATTGTACATTTGTCAAGACACATCTACTTACACATAAAATGCATGAGTACTAGAAGATCAAACGGTGAGTACATCTTTTTGGATACCCTGTATTTTCAGAATTGCAAGCTACAGCGGTTTCATCAACTGCTAATATGATCAGGTAAAGGTGATTAGAAATTACATAGATGTGCAACAATGTTGCAAGAGTTTGAGAAAAATTTATTTACTCTTGAATTATTAAAACTTAAACAAAAATTCAAATGTCTTATATAACAGGTGTTAGCTCTGCACTATAACAAGTAAATCATAGACGTTAACATGATTACGATTATTCATTGCAATAAAATTCGTGAAATTATAGGTTTGCTAATTATTAAATCGAACAGGAATTGTTCGAAAAACTGAAGGGACTTATAGTGACCTGAAATTTGGCAAGTTCTTAAATGCCCCTTTGTTGTTCTTAAGGAGAAATACAAAAACAAACTTCAAACTAGTCATTTTTCAAACCTATATTTATTTCACATAATCCTCTGAATCTTGAATACATAGAATTTGTTGACAACATGTACTTTTTTGAAATTTACTTAAAAACCAAAATTTTCACTTTTATATGCAAAAACTCATCGCTTGGCAAGGCGAGGAAATTTTTTTCAAAAAGGTTATTAGCATAATATATGCAAAATTCACATATGCTAATTGAAAATTAGGTCCATATCTGGTACAGTCAATTCGACTTTAACCTTGCCTCCCCTACGTGTACACAAAATATCTTCAGGATGAAATGGTACCATATAAAATATATTCCACGTTAACAACCAACTATAGTCTTGTTCCGTAATTTTCTTCAGGTTTCATCCAAGATCTTTAATCACTAAGCTTATGCAACTAAGCTTTTAAGCCCTCAATCAATAAGTTTACACGCATACAGAAAACCAACTTACTTAAATCTGAGATTTAAATCAACTTAATGAAAATAAAAAAGGCAGCGACATTACTTACCTAAGATTCTTAAGACTATTAAATTGCAAAAAAGCCCCTAGCTAGCATTCATACTACATTCATTAAGTTGCTCTATACTTAAAAGCTTGAACCTTTCCTTAAATAACTTCAAAGCAGTTCTTGAGTTTGTTCAAAATATAGCAAAGAAGATCTCTAGAGACGTAAGTATCTTCTTAAGAGCTTCAGCATTTGAAAAAAAGCTTCACATTTATATCTAACATTTTTGACTGATATTTAATTCAAAGATATTTTGCAAAGCCCGTGAAAATTTGTTAAAATAAAATGGCTGAAGACTACTATATATGAAATTGCAAGATTTGAAATTTTTCGAATGCTGCATTTTCTGTTGTTTAATATTCATCCAGTGCTCACCTCTCATCATTCTCATTGTAAAAACCCTTTCGAAAATCTTGAAACTATTTAATATATATATATATATATATATATATATATATATCATTTATAACTTTTTCATGTATTTGCACCAAATGTGAGAAACTTTGATAATGAATATAAAGCAACTCTAGAATTTCTGTAATCACGTGTAGATCATTTACTGATTAATTGAGCTTGCAAAGGTGTTACCAAAATTGAATGGAAAATTACAGTGTTATCCATTATAAACATATTTTGTCATTTAGGAATTTGATAATGAAATTAGATATGAATATTTAATCTGTCAAATATGTTTTTATGAAAACTTTCTGCTGTAACGTGTAATGTGGATTTAATCAACAGAAATACTTCGAATCCTTGTAAGCAAATGAACTCATTTGGGACAAATAATTACAAATAATTGCAGATAACAAGTGGTGATATTCACTTTTAGGTTTGTATTTTCAAAGTTTTTCTCTAAATGGACATTTTAAATTTCATTGTATAAGGGAAAAGTGTCAATTTTGAAATACATTTTGAAAGATTGAGATTAATTTTAAAAGTTTCAGATTTACTTGTGGTGAACAAAATTTCCAACCTTCCGATTCTGCACAATACTCCTTACCGAGTAATCAAAATTGCTGTAAATGCTTTTCAAGTCATTGGCACGCACTTTCATCTGATCTATTTGGCTAATTATGTTTAGAGTTTGCCTCTGAACCTGCTCAAGTTTTGTTCTTTTCTTAATCGTAAGTGAATGATGCAATATCTGTCAACAGTACTCCAAAACAGATTAAGTAGTGACACATAATTTTTGTATATTTCTAATGAAGTTAAGCCACTGTGTTTTAAATGTCTGATAAATTTAAGTCGTTTAGAGGATTTAGAGATTATTTTGCTCACGTCATTTTCCCATTTATGGTTATTTTGTAAGGTTACTTCATTTAGTTTGGGACTGTTCACTCAGTCAATAGTTGAAATTGAGTGTGTAAGAGATATAGGTCTGATATCTTTTAATATCTATTTTATTAATGCTCTTTTAGGCAGATAAATAACATCAGTGCATTCGAATGAAGTAGCAACACATATAGCGAATGAAGAATTGAGCAATTTTGACATTGGTAGTGCAAGTTCAAACCGGAATTCATAAATTATCCAAATAGGAATAAAATTTTGCAGAAAATCAAGTCCTGATAAATCTAAGGATACAAACCACGTAATATTCAGGTATTTCAAATTGGTTCCCTTCTTCAGTAACCATTTCCATTTCTTGAGTAGATATGGGTTCATAATTGCTAATTGCAGAAGAAAGTTTAATGTTATTTGCTAGGGTTTATCATGTTTCACACAATTGGCACCAACAGACAAATGTTCATTTAACTTTTCAGTTGTTTTCCATACATTGCTTTTATAGTTTTCCACCAATTTTTTCCCAACAAACTTTCAGTTCATCAATCAGATATTTAAAGTCGTTATGGCGGTTCACTTGATTTCTCAATTTTCTAAAAAGATAAAAAACGCCCAAAGTAAGAGCCTTTGGATGTTTTCTTATAAAATTAGAATGTGATTCGTTATCCGAGGTTTGGCGTAGATTTCCTTTCTTTACTACAGGAAAGCAGTATGCGTAGACATTATTTATGGAATCTGAGTAGATCTCCCATTGTTTCCGAAACCCAAATAGATTTATCATAGCAAAGACTCCAACAATTGGGGTAATTGTGCGGCCAAAAAGCTCGCGTTTTCGAATATTTTTATTTCTAGTAAAACCAACTTTTGCCGCAGGTAGTTGATACTGAGATTTAACATATACTGAGAGATGCCTGCATCCTACAATATTAGCCATAGATTGGGATGTTCTTAAAAGATGTGGATGATTTGTATAAATTATATTCTAATATATTTCCTTCATCAGTTGCAAATTTAACCAATTGACTCATTTAAAATTCCCGTTGTAAGCAATGCAAATTAAGTTGAACAAAATTACCACCAATAATTAATACGTGATTTAGAAAAACTTCCTGTAGGTAGGACTTTATGTGTTCATCAGCATTTGCATTCAATAAACCCCTATGCTATTAACTTTAAGCAGTTTGAGAAGCTTTGAACATCTTCATGTTCTTGGGTGAAATACCTAAACACCTATATTTCAAAAACTATTGCAGATGCACGCAACCTAAAAGCACCACCAAATAGAGGACAGACTCCTCCATATTTTTGTTCCTAAACCGCACAGCACTTGCTATCCAATTGAGATGTGCTTTTGGTAAAGCGACCTCTGATTTTCCGCACAGCACGCTTTAATGGGTTTGAAGGTCTATCTACAACCCCATGGAACTTAAACATTCTAGTTACATAACCTTAGATTTTTAACAAATAATTTCTTTTAAGGATCGGAACTTTCAATGAAAAATAGTTGATCTTTTCAAGCATTTTCAGCACAGCAATATGATTCAATATTACACCCACTCACGTTCATCAAAAGATGTGTCGATGGCTCACGATTTACAAATTTCTAGATAGGGTCGGAGAAAATTTCTCATAAAAGTGGAAAAACGTGTTTTCCGTTTAAATGAACACTATGCTGCTTAAAGTTAAGGAACTTAAATATATTGGAAAATACAACTGCTCAAAATCTAGACCAATATTCATCTGTGTTGGTAATGAATGGTATAAAAGAATTGTTATCAAAATACTACATGCTTAAGGAATTTGAAAGAAAAGTATTTATGAAACTTTGGAAGAAAAAGTAGTTTTAGCCACGCGCTATCAGCTCATTAAGTCTGCAACTTCTAGGAAATAATAACCTTTACCCTGCGAATTGACTTGGCAAGACAAATCATTTTCTTAAGTGTCAAAAATATAAATGATCTTCATAAAAATTATTTTTACTTCTGAAAAATTTGCAAATAGCTTTCTTAACCGACCTGGATGTATGAACATATTGAATTGTTTCCTATTTACTTACTTTGGGTGACATTCCAATATCATTGAAACATAGCAGAGCATGGGGCTGCAGAATTTTACTTCATAAAGATATCAAAAATTTCTAAGATGCCATCAAACTTCAAAGTAGATTTTGATAGATTAGTGATATAGAATTTCATTAATCTGCTCATACTTGTAATCTGTGTTTATCTCCCTCCTCACAGAAGGTAAATATCATGTTTGCTAAGAAACTGTCCTAAATTTCATGAACGACGTAATTCTGTGCTTTAGTCAAATCAATATTAATTACAAAAAAGCAATTACAATAGTTGGTAATTTTCATTTCATTTCCTTTGATCCTGAATCAATCTCATCATCAAATAATTATGAAATGGATATGTAGATACTATGTGTGAGCATTTTAGCAGTAATAAAATAGTGAATTTTTTTACACATGCAAAAGGCAACATTCAAAATTTATTCTTCACAAACCTCTTGTTCAAATGTTTCCAATTATAGGGTTATTCATTATCGTATTGATAACATTCAAAAGCTATCTGAATATAAATGGCTTAATGATGACATTGATATTTATTTCTTCTCTTCATACAGTGAAAAGCTTTCTATAGGTCTTGACCAAGATATTAGTACAGTTAATATATGCACATTAAATTACATTGCATATTGGTATTATTGGATCGAATTTCCATTTTCCACACCTTTATGTAAAAAGTGAAAACTAGGAAGAAGCTTGTCTCCCTATCTATCTTCAAACCATGTATGTTTGCTTAACAAATGTCATTCTTCTTACATTTGAATTCAAAAGATAACACATTGCCAAGGTTACTCAGCAAATATCCAAACAATTTAGAAGAATTAGAAAATATTCCAAATATTGATACATAGGCTACTAATCTTTGACTGCTGTTTATCAAAATGAAGATGACTTTATAATCTCATACAGTGACACATCAAGGAATGATTTTGAAAATGCATTTTGTAAAAGTTCTTGATATGGACTGGGTAATATTCCTTCGACTTAATATAAACATGTAGAAAAATGACATACTGCCTTATTTTCTAAGTTTATTTGAATGTAAATGGGAAGAACAAAATTTTTGTCTATGTTTAAAAAGTAAACCCTCAGGGGATTTGTAACTACAACATCTTGTTTAAAATAAATTATTATTTATGACAAATCATGCCCCTACGTATCCTGCAATATTTATAATTCTCAATTTGGTTTCACTAAAAATAAATCAGCAATTATTCAATTGATCACATACTGTCGGGGACTCTATAAACCCAATGATGAAAATATACCTTGTATTTGTTTATATTATGACTTAGTTAAGCCCTTCGATAGAATCGCTCATAGTATTTTTCTAATAGAGCGTGGGATCCATATGCCATAGAGTCGTAATCATCAATAACAAACTAAGTTGGAGTACAATGAAAATGATGAAGAAGTAAAATTTAATCAAAAACACAGACATGAAGAAAATTTTGAAATTTAGTAAACAAATTCAACAATTTTTCAACAAATTAATCTACTTCATAGACTTTAAAGCATAATTCAGTCGAATATTTACGCCGAACTTTCTTAACAGTAGCTGATTTATTAGTAACAGATGCAATATCTTTTAGCAACATTTATTTTAATTGTTGTACCACCACTTTTGATTGATTTGTAAATATTTGTCATTTTGATTTGTTAAGAATCACATAATAATAAACTTTAATTTTACTAACTAAAGCCCATGCTACACGAACAACTTTTGTCGCCAATTTTAGTTCAACTGTTATGTTAAATGAGCAATATTAATATTTCTTATTTTAAATATTTCTGCATATTCGGATATTCTTGTAATTCTTTCTTAAATATTTATAATGAAGTAACTGAAATTTAAAAAGTTGTTGTAACACTATGCTACACGAACAACTTTTATCACCAATTTTTGTCGCCAACTAAAATCGTTCTTGTAGCATCCCCTCCCCAACTTTTGTCTAAAACTAATTAAATGACTAAAGTTGTTCGTGTAGCATACCAAATCAACAACAAAAGTTGGAGACAAAAATTGCTCGTTTGGACGACAAAAATCGGCGACAAAAGTTGCTCGTGTAGCATGGGCTTAAGTAAATTGATAAAATTTAGAATTGTTGGACCAATGCCAAAATGATTGTATTCATATATCTACCAATTAGAACACAGGTTGCTTTTTTTCATTGGTTGTGAGCAGATTAAAATATTGTCAATTGCGGAATTTCTCAAGGGAATTTGTTTTCTATATAATGATCAATGATCCAACATCTATAGGCTTATCCAGCAGCATCTTCCTTTTTGCTAATGATTTGAAAATAGCGTCTAATAATCCAATAAAATTGGAAATCGATTAAAATTTTAAGCTACAAATTATTAACTTTGGTGACAGCAAAATTCTTTTAAATGCACTAATTTCAATGAATTTAGATCTTTCTTATAAAAACAGTAAAGATCTCGGCTTTTACATTAGTAATAATTTCTTATGTCATAAGCATACCTAAAATCAAGTAAAATCTGCTTTAAAATTAGTTTTATGAAATGAAATTTCAACTGGCAAAATATATCTTAAGAAGCACAAAGAAAAATTTGTATCTATTAGTTATTCGCACTAAGTTACTCAATGTTTTCTCTGCATGGCATTGCAACCTATCAAATACAAATTAATTAGAATGAGTACAAAGAATATGTACAACATAAATATAACCAGACTACAACTAGCCTACCTATCCCGCTTTAAATGTTTAAATATTTCGTCAATAACTACAAACACAATTAAATGATGCCTTTTACAAATGGATATTATTAATAAACAGTATGCTTTGGATTTCGCGAAATATTTAGAAAATATCAGAAAAAAACGAAAGAGAAGAAGGAATTCAAGAAGTTGCTTTATAACACAGAACGAATATCTTAGAACAACTGCAAAACTTTTTATTTACAAGCAGGCTAAATTCAATTGCAATTTGATGAAGGAACCTAGGAAATATATATTTAATCAGCCTTGGAGTTATTTTGAATCAGACTAAATATTCCAATTAGCTGTAAAAAATTTGGCACAAATATATATTCAGATTAATAAAGTCTCCTTAATATTAGAGTTATTAGTGTTATTGTTATTATCTCATATTCCTTCAAACTGCTTCTCACTGGCATGGCTATCAGCTTGGAGAGCTCACCAGTTCCCAGGGAGATTAAAAGCGATTCTGATGACTAGTTGGTTCTAACAGTACTGCCTTCTGTATTACCAATAGTATAGATCCGAGTCCTTCCCTTCTCACTTTTTTCTGATTGGTCGAGAGGGGGAGTCCAGCCCTTCTCACTTTTCGCTGATTGGTCAAGAGGGGTG
>CABFPE010000212.1:871963-884470 GCA_900660155.1 Hofstenia miamia | reverse complement strand
CGATTCCACTTTTTAAACAAGTATGTATTTATTTTTTATTTGGAAATATTTTTCGATTCCACTTTTTAAACAAGTATGTAAATGTGGGAAATTTATACATGTAAAGTAAATTAATGTGGGAAAGTAATACATGTAAAGTAATTTAATGTGGGAAAGTAAAACTAAAAAAATGTAAGGTAATGTGGGAAAGTAAAAACTAAAAAAATGTAAGGTAATGTGGGAAAGTAAAAACTGTAAAGTTAGTTAATGTGGGAAAAGTAAAAACTGTAAAGTTAGTTAATGTGGGAAAGTAAAACTAAAAAAATGTATGGTAAAGTACTAAATTAGGCCACATAAATAACGCAAAAACTAGTAAAAGTACATTATGACGTCAGTAAAACACCCCCGGCAATATCCACGACGTCTCAGGTCAAAGNTTGGAAATATTTTTCGATTCCACTTTTTAAACAAGTATGTAAATGTGGGAAATTTATACATGTAAAGTAAATTAAAGTGGGAACGTAATACATGTAAAGTAATTTAATGTGGGAAAGTAATACATGTAATGTATGTTAATGTGGGAAAGTAAAAACTAAAAAAGTAAAAAAATGCAAACTAAATTAGGCCACATAAATAACACAAAAACTAGTAAAAGTACATGCATGACGTCAGTAAAACACCCCCCCGCCAATATCCACGACGTCTCAGGTCAAAGGCCACCCCTCTCGACCAATCAGCGAAAAGTGAGAAGGGCTGGACTCCCCCTCTCGACCAATCAGAAAAACGTGAGAATGGAAGGACTCGGATCTATACTACTATTACCGCCTCTCCCACTTCTCGTGCAGTTTCTATAGTCTTCTCCTTACCTACCCTACACCTATCCTGTACTGTCGGCTCACTTGTCCTGATGTAAGTCACTTTATTCTCAATTCCTCTCTCCCATGCTTGATTTCTGTGTTTCTTTTCTTTTTGTCTTCTTTTTTCCTCATGTCTATATCTACATTATTTAGCACTCCCATGCGCCTGCATAAACTAACCTATTTAATTCAGTGACACTCATGGCATCTAACAAGTTATTGACCTATGCTGTCTCTACTGCTAGCTTGCTTTTTTCAACTCCCCTTGGCACGGGCACCCACTTCTCATATTTATTTCTGCATTCATCATTTACTTAATAGTTTCTTCAGGTTCCGCATCTCCTGGTTCTGTGATCTGCCTCCACTTTCACCCCTAATTTTCACGTTGACTAGCCTGCTCAACTCACTCAATAGATGTTTTCTTTAAGGGTCTACTATTTTCCTAATTCGGCCCTATGCTCAACAAAATTATATATATATATATATATATATATATATATTCTTTAATTTATAAAATATTTTTAGTATTTTATTGTAAATTATGAGGCTATTATGTGGATCTTGCTAACAATAGATATTTGTATAAATATAAAACGCTAAAAACAATTTCTTAAAATAATGTTTTACATTCCAGTGGTTTCTTAAGCTTTGCAAAAACATACTTAGATAGATATATTGATAATTTATCATACTAAGCATTACTACGCATCTTGTTAGTATGCAAAAAGCAATCTCATACGATTAGCTAGGATTTGTATAAACTCTATGCAGATTGGACAAGCTTATATGATATCAAATACTTGATTGAAAAATGTAGGAAGTGTAAAACTTAGTCTACGACTAATAAACAATATGAGGATGGTTTTTTTACTGAATGTGGGTGTCATAGTCTATATATTAATAATGATCATGTTAACTATACAAAGTCGAGTGCCATTTAAAATAAGCGTTTACAAACTTGACAAACTGAGCAAATAAAAAATTTCGAGGGCATACTGGTATGATTCTTCACTTAGTAAATTACAAACTCAAACTGTTATTTAGCTACAACTTTCAATTAATTTTGAATCCTAGATAATTTTTTATTTATTTTTTGCTAGTTTATTTAATTAGTTTTATAATTGGTTATATTTTCCATTGTTGTTTTAAATTAAAGTTGAATGTGTTACTTCAAAAAAACTACCTTGAGGTACAATCCAAGCAATCTTTTAACAAAAAAAATATGGAGTTATATTTGGTTAACAAATGTAATTGTTTTTTTGGCCTTGTCATTTTGTAAGTTAACAAGCTCTTTAATTGAGTTATAATGACATACTTTGTCCAAAAAAATAATAGCATTCAAAGTATAAAAGTTAACATATTCATCAATAATAAAAATTCATTAACCAATAATTTTTAAATATTGAAAAGCTGAAAAAACGATCGCACCATTTTTGTTGCAAATCGAACACTGATATTGAATTTTATCAGGAACCTTTCAAAATGTAAAGAAAACTCTTGTCATCAATTGACATTGGTCAATATAAAACTTAATGCAATTTTTGTAAATAAAATTACAAAAAACCTCTTTGCTAAATGAAAAAATATTTTTCGAAATTTGCAATACTTACGACAAGGTGCAGAATAGTGTGACATGAAGCACGAAGGAAAATATAAAATATTGATTTTACTCTATTCAAGCAACTTTTGCTCAACAATATACATGAGGGATTTTCTGTAACTAAATGTCCACAAAATAGAAATAATTTAAAGAGGAAGACGTTATGACTTTAATTCCTAGATCAAGTGAACTCACTAAAAATCACAGTTCTAAAATCCGATCATAAAATTTCAAGGTTTCGTTAATTAAAGGATGTCTAATCAGAGCTGCACTCGAGTGAGTGCTCAAGGGCGCAAGGCCACCTTGTATTTTCGATTGGGGAGCCAGCCCCCTTGTTAACGTTATGCTACGGTGTGGGGTGATGAATTTCATTTGCTGGAAAATTAAATTTGGTGAAAATATAGCATAAAAATAGAGTGCTCAAACTTAGAGCCCCCTTGTTAAATATTTAGGAGAACAGCCCTCTGTCTAATGCTATTTGATTAAACATATATCTAGCTAAAGAAAATGTCCGTTAACCCTAAAGAACCCAGGGCATTTTGTACAATCTGTGATTGTTTCTATAGCAATATTCTGAAAACATCACTGGATCGAGAAACGTCTCCTATTTCATTTTCATCTGTAATTCTCGCGCGAACGTGAACCCGGCGACTTCTAATATCTCACACAGCGAGCCGAACCAAACATTGGGGATATATCTGTAGTTGCTTCCTTGAGATTTAGACCAATTTATTATTTAAACAATAGGTAAGGTAGAAAAATTGGAAAAAAGTTGATTTTTTTATATACATCAAATACAGAAATAATGTTTTCACTATTACAGGGAAGCACACTTACCCATAGATGTGTCGAAATCCCAGGATTTACATGCCTATATAACCTTTATACCAACAAACCGAACTTGTCAACGAGCCGAAATTTCTAGGCTCGGCTCGTTCTAATTTTGAGTAATTTCGGCTCGGCACGGCTCGTCATATGCAATCTTTTAATGAGGCTCGTTTTAGCTCGATATTTTTTTAAAAATATTGCGCTCTCAAAATTTTTACATAGCTCTTTTTACTTATTAATAAACACTTCAAAAATAAGATTATATGAAACTCATATTGAATGAAAAAATAAGAAAAATCTGCATGATCAAATTAACAAACAGAACTATAAATTTAGCTTAGATAAAAACGGCTCGTTTTGGGATCGTTGTATATCCAATGCAGTGCTCAAGCTTGGCTCGGCTAGGCTCAACTCGGCTCGGCTTGGCGCGTTAGAAGCTCGACTCGTTGACAAGTCTGAGACAGACATAATGATCAATGCACTACATAACATAATATAATACTAAACTGTTTTAAATGAAAACATGGACAATTCTAGATTTTAAGGTGGCCATGAATGAAAATCTGTCCTGATATTGCTCAGCACTGATCTAACCGGCTAAGACTGACTTTAAACAATTGTAATTCAACCTATTGTAAATATTTAGATAACCACTTTATAGTTGCTGCATGTACAAGAACAATAAACTTTCAAAATTAGAAGCATGTACATCTATAGATGTACTGACTATAATTACGAAAAACGATTAGTAGACTCATACTCTACATGAGATTTATATTAAAAANCATATGCAATCTTTTAATGAGGCTCGTTTTAGCTCGATATTTTTTTAAAAATATTGCGCTCTCAAAATTTTTACATAGCTCTTTTTACTTATTAATAAACACTTCAAAAATAAGATTATATGAAACTCATATTGAATGAAAAAATAAGAAAAATCTGCATGATCAAATTAACAAACAGAACTATAAATTTAGCTTAGATAAAAACGGCTCGTTTTGGGATCGTTGTATATCCAATGCAGTGCTCAAGCTTGGCTCGGCTAGGCTCAACTCGGCTCGGCTTGGCGCGTTAGAAGCTCGACTCGTTGACAAGTCTGAGACAGACATAATGATCAATGCACTACATAACATAATATAATACTAAACTGTTTTAAATGAAAACATGGACAATTCTAGATTTTAAGGTGGCCATGAATGAAAATCTGTCCTGATATTGCTCAGCACTGATCTAACCGGCTAAGACTGACTTTAAACAATTGTAATTCAACCTATTGTAAATATTTAGATAACCACTTTATAGTTGCTGCATGTACAAGAACAATAAACTTTCAAAATTAGAAGCATGTACATCTATAGATGTACTGACTATAATTACGAAAAACGATTAGTAGACTCATACTCTACATGAGATTTATATTAAAAATATATCAGTAAACTTAACCTATACTCTACATTTAGAAAAAGCAGTTGCTTTGTGATTTGGACAGACTCCTATATTGTAAATGTGCGATAGTTTTTCGAGCCTAGTCTGCTAGAACTGTTTCAGTCTGATCCTGCTTTCACGTGTACACTTCTGTCAGACTTGCCAAAAAATTGCAAATTATGAATTGAAGAAAATATGGTTTTGCTTGACCACCGTGCTTTAGTGCGGCTAAGAACATAAATGGTTAATTTATGCTAATTTCTACGACAATGATATCCATTACAGTAAACAATTCTGAACCGGCTCGGCACTAGTCCATGATTCTTGGAAAATATTGGGTCCTCAGAGGCCAGACAACTCATTTACAAATCTGGCAAACTCAAGACATACATTTACTAATAATACAAGAGTTCATTGGTTTGAGTAAATTGAAAAATTTTTCAAAGTTCTGCCTAATAAGTGATGTACATAAAAAATATTTATGGAATGTATATTAATGGCTGAAAAATATTCAGAGAACTTTCAAATAATTTATTTGCGATAATGTCATTAAATGAATTTATTCTCCAATGCACCATATTTGAACTCAACATGGATATTAACCTTAAACTGCCCTTTCCATTATAAAGGAAAAACTTTTTTCAAATGTTCAAGATGTTTTCTCCAAGCTTATTATGGGATTTGGACACATCTATTGGTGAAGATCATGGGATTTTCATTTTGAGTTCCAATATAACTCTAATAAATATTGAAATTGTACTAAAATAATATTTTAAGTCAATAATTTATTGGCACATCTAATCTTTTAAGCTATGTTATTTTAATTTAGAGCCTGGCGTCAACGCTTTTATTGTTACTTGCTCGTCTGCTGAAGTTAACTTTGAGTTAGCGTTACAGCTCAACCGACTGTAATTTAAACAAAATAACAATATAAAAAATCTTTTTACAAATTACGTAAAAGAACAATTTTATCAAAAAAAAGGAATTTTCATTAAAATATTAATAATGCTAAGAAATTAACAGGCACATCAATAAAAACTAGAAAACATATATGAGATTACATAATTATGTAGCGTCACATCGTTGAAAATGAGCATTTTTAAAAATAATAGTCATTGTTGACTTTTAGCTAATAAGCATTTGTAGGGAAATTGAATCCAAAAAAGACGAACTATGTGAATTATCAAATTTAAAACTTTATTAGTTTTGCTTGTTATGAATAACTTTGCTCGGTTCATCTTCAGCACCTACTTTTGAAGATTAACTTTAAAGACGTTCGAATGTATATTTTAGTAGATTTCTAAAATAAGCAAATGAATGTTCTTCACATTAGAATATGAAACCAAAAATCAGTGCATGACATGAGCATGAACTTATAGCATTTTAAGACGAACAAAATAGTAGGCTTTAGGAAACTGAAATTTCATTTCAAATGATAACGCTACTTTTGTTAAGTCACTCTTCGCAAATTTTTTATGTAAAATCGAGATTTTACAATGTACACGGTTTTGCAAAAATAAGACAGATAGTTTATTTAGTTTCTACCACCAAATAAAATTGAACCAATAAAATTTAACAAAAACACATAATCAACAAAACCAAATGTACAATTAGTGTTACTATTCATAATTGCCTTATAATACCAAGTTTTTAATGAAATTTATCGAACAAAATTTGCGTTTGAAAAAAATGGTATTGTATTTTTCAAAATTCAAAATTCTTTTAAAAAGCTAAAGAAAAACTTAGGAATTTTATAAATTACCATCATTGAATTATTTGTAAAATATACGGTATATTAGTGCTGTATGCATTTGTAAGACAGTTCTTACTATTCACTTGAATGCATTTTGTCTACTCAGTGGTTAGGAAAAGAACTTAAATAGTGATTTCCAGTAAACATAAAATGATCTCCTAAAAATAGGACCACTAATAAAATAAAAAATAAAATTGACAGAAGAATTTAAGATTGCCGAAATATATGATACTTTTTCAACAAAGAACATAAGTGCTTTATCTTGTACAGTGACACGGGGGTAGCTGTAATAGATAACTCCGAGTCCAACATTAATTACTGTTAAAATGCAGAATACTACACAATTCGTCAATAGCATTATTGTCAAACGCCGTTCTGTCTCATTTTCCTTCTTCATATTTTTGTCTTTACTTAGCGATTTTAAAGAGTAGATAAAATATAGATTAGTGCTAAATAAGATTGCCAGTGGAATAGCAAAACCAAGTAAGCTCATGTAGAATTTTGTGTACCAGAAAATGAATGTCGGACTGGCACTGATGAAGCAACGCCCATGGATTATGTCAAATATGATGAAATTGGGGACAATGATAACAAAGCAGCTAACCACAATAAAAGCACTTATTTTATATCCAAAGCTGGGGTTGCTGTTGTTCTTGTACCAAACCGGCTTTTTGATAGCAATCATTCGATCAACAGCAAGAAATGTCATGTGATACGAGGCAGTAAGACGGGTGTACCAGTTATTAAAGAAACTCACCTAAAAAGAAGGATTAAAATCGTTGTCACAAATGTATTGAAAACTTTTTAATACGAAAGGTGAACGCTATAATTATTACTCTTCAGTCAAAGCATTTTGCTTTCCTTATGTAGTTGGTAATTGTCTATAGCGATAGGAGTGGTATAAGACGAGATCCAAAACCAAGGGATATTATGTTTCAAAATTTTATATGATGTCTCTATTCTATTTTTCAGTTTTCTTAAATTTAATCAGAATTATGGGGAGTGTGTAGTACTACATGAATATACGTAAAAAATTACAGGGCTAAATGTTCTTACAGCATTTAAATATATCGTGACTCAGAACGTAGCGATGGTGAAACTTTTAGAAGCATTTTAGGGTAGTAGATCGAAATCTCGTGGGAAAAAAATTCGCCCAGAATATATAAATATTTTTTCTGTTTTTTAACATAAAATTATGCACATCTTGTAAATTTCACTAATTAATTCCGTTTTTAGTTATAGAATTAATCGCATAGTGATTTATGTGGAAATTTTAACTCCTTTCTTAAATATAAAATACCAATTAGAGAAAATTCAACCTTATTCAAAGGTTTAAAATCTGTTCCAGTAATTTCAGATATTTCAAAGAAATTTGTGGTCTGCCTCTGAAGTTCTCATTTTACTTCTCACAATGCACGAATTAATTGTTTTCCATCACTCAGTGTCTCTCCCACATATTAAATGTGGCACTTCGAGATTCCAATATTTCAAGTTCACGCGGTGCATTCAACAAAAAATCAACGAAGGTTGAACTCGGCTGCTCCGTCTAATGTGCAGAAAATGAAAAGTGTTCATTAAAATTTTATAGCCTAATCATAGTAAAATTATTTCGCAATGTTGATTGAGCACCCATGAATAAATAGAAGCAAACACTTCAATGTTTGAACATTTGTCCAAAACCTATTATTATAAAGCAAAAATCAAAAAATTACCACCCTTTTTCTATATGGCAATAGTTATCATATGTAATAGAGATATAGCATGTGGGCCAGGCAGAGCTGGAATTGAGTTGGATAAATCTTTTAGTTGTATTAACCAGAAAATATATGCTAGAGGTTAAGAGGACCGTTCCAGGGAAAAATTTTGCCATTTTTGGCTCTATGGTGTAATCGGTTAGGAGCTCTGAACGCATTGGAATCCCCAAAATAAGGGGTCAAAGCGACCCTTCCTGGTGGACATTTGAAAAAGGATTGATTCGGATGAAACTTGGATATTAAATGATTGTATCAGACTTTGCCTTATAAAAAAACAAAACAGCAAAATTACCCAAAGATGCAAGTTTGATGATGAGCACATAACATTATAATATATTGTTATTTCTATTTTTCATTTGGCATACCTGTGCGTCAAAACTACTTCAGACCGAATTTGAAATCAATATAAAAGTTATCGCTTATCCTTGCAAAGAAAATTATACAAAATTGATATAAATAGGAAATTTCCTTTGAAGCTGTAGCTTCAACCTTAAAACTAATTTTAAAATATGTTATTGTGATTCCAAAATGCAATAGGCAAGGTTTGTAATACATCAAATTGATTATTCATTATAAGAAATTTTCATAGAAAACGGGCAAAATAGGAATTATTTTTTTACATTACATGCTTCAATTTTGTGACGAACTTCTGAATGCAGAATTAGAAGCATTTTCGTAAAATAAACATATCTCTCTTTAAAACAATTTTTTTCATTTACTGCTTCTCCTGAAAATGCAACTTTCATTGTTTATGCTAGAACAAAAGCAAGGACAACTTCGAAAGTCAAATTACACATTTAAAACTTGTCGAAGTGTTATATTTTCATTTTAAAATGATTTGAACACACATGCAGTTGATACAAAAAATAGCTATTTTTCAATATTTTCAAATACAATATTTTCGACGAGGATTGTAGAAAACCTGGTTTGAAAAATAAGAAAGAGCTTCAACAAGTTTTAAATATGCCATTCTTGTGTTTAATACGGCGTGTTTCATTCTTTTAAGGCTAAAGTGTTTACACCTAAAATCGGCTATACAAAGAAAATGTGAAATTTCCATGAATAAAATAATCTTTTCGTATTTTACTTATATTCGAATTGGGATAAAAATAAAATATTTGTAAAAAAAGTATAACTTTGTCACAGATGCATGAATTAAATTTAATAATTCAATACGTCTTCAAACTGTTTTAACCATTATTGAAAATAAATTGCTTAAAAATGATATAAAATAAAATTGTTTTTTCGTTCAATAAAGATAATTTTGATTCTTCTTTGAGTGCTTCATATTCAGTTTTTGCATGCTACCAAACGATATACTCATTAATTATTTATATAGAAATGCTTTTTTTCTGCAATACCTTTTTGATAAATGTCTTTGTTCTATTTGGACTGTGTATTCAGCACAAGACGCCACATAAATGCGTAACTCGGTTTTATGAGATGAAATAAACTCTTTCAAAATTTATATTTTTATCTTAAGCAAAATGGTAATCACTTCCAAATAACCATGTTTAATACGTCATACGATTTTTGTCTAAAAATGATGAGAAAATTAAATACTACCAACCAATTTATAAGAAAATAGTGGCTTACAAATTTCTTATTGTAAAAACATATAAATTTGCTTAGAGATGTCAATAAATTTCATTTTAGAACATTTGCCCAGTTAGGTATCTAAAATGTTTAAGGATCAAATGTGCAAGAATTCAAAATTATTTAAAATAATTGTCTAAAAAAGTATAAAGTTTGAATGGAATACATAATTGTAAAGTGTTATTTCACCCGCATTAATAAGGACAAAGAAAGCATAATGTATAGAAATCAATCAGTTGAATTCTCCAATTTTGTTGTTCTGGTAATTACTGCAGAAGGTTTCTAAGAATTCTGTCGAATGCTATTCGAATGACTGCTATTGTTTATAAGAATTGCGTTTAAAAATAGCATTAAAATTCGTCACTTACAAAATTTGTACAATTAGTTAAAATTTAAGAAATGTCAAAATTTCTATTTTGAAATTAAGCATTGTTAGGCAAAAAAAGCTCATTTTATTTCAAACAGTAATTTTGGTGAAAAACTAACGTTTTTATATTTAAGAAATTCCCTTCACATTAACAAAAGGTTCTATGTTTACCATAGAGTTCTTTCTTCATCGTAGATGCTAGTAAAAAATTTGTTAACAAGCAAACTTAACAAGTATGAAGTGAAAAAGTTTAGGGCTAGACATCTGATTAAAACAGCGCCTTTTTTGTTTTGCACTATAGTAAAAATCGGATTTGTAAATCATTATTTGAAACCCTTATGGGTATTCTACATAATCAATGCAAATACTGGGTAGCAGAGGTTCCACTTGCGTATAATACATAGCAGCATGCAAATACATTTTGAAAAACAAAACCTTGCAAAACGTGCTGTTAATGTTCATGATAACAACATTAAAGTAGCTTCCACCGAGTTCCACAAACCCATCGTGAAAAATAGAAGCACTGTCCCAAATCGCTTGACAACGAATAAGAATGACCGATGAGTTTTGAATTTTCATAACCCCTGCGGTGCTGTAGCATAAAACGTTAAGTATTATCCCAATGACACTTAAAACCAATCCAACCACATCCATGTGTTTTGCTACAATATATGCTATTTCTTTCTCCAATTCAGGAATAGTTCGATTTAGCATCTCTAAATTAAAAGGTTTACAAACTAGAATATTATATAAGCGTATCGCATAAAAATGTCTTTATTAAAATATCTTAATTAATATCTTCAAAATTATAATTCCCTTTCAGGAAGTTCAACCAGAGTCGTGTCGTATTTCTCAAGTATTATGTCTTATCTGATCACTTTTAAGCAAGTTTTTGGAAACTTTTTATGGTAATAAGCACTCGTAGATTATGATTGACGAGTTTTTAATCTTCATCTGTCCTGCAGTGCCATAACACATTTTGTTCAAAAGTATTCCGAGAAGACTAAGAATCATCCCCACAACATCCAGGTTTTTTGCAATGATGTATTTTGCTTCATCTTTTATATGTAAGGTGCTGTAGTTGACCATTACTAAATGCAGACATTAACATTTTGAAAGAGCTGAAAGCAAATGTTGTAATCGCCCGGATGTAGGATATTTCAGAGAGTGAAAAGTTGAATTAAGTTCTACATATCTAGCTGAATGTTCATTCCTATATATAGAAGTGGAGAGGCAGAGGGACAGTTGCCCCTATGGTAAACCTTTCAGAAGGAACCACTGCCTATATTTACTCAAAGCACATTTCATGTGTGGGATGCAGAAAAACAGCGTTATTTATGAATTCCATCAAAATACCCCTGAGGCTGAAGATAATAAAGTTTAAATATTTGGGAAACCTATGCCATTTAGTGGTAGAAATGACCTTGTAATTTCCAAAAAGTCTCATCTTGGTATGCCATGTTTCAATAAATATTCAAAATCTCGACAAGTTTTTCTTGTCTATCTGAGCTCGTAAAACTATATCAATACTATTAATATTTTCAGTTTTCCTGCATCAAGTTTAGTTGGTAACTTAAATGCCACCAGCGAGACAAAGCCCAATAATGCCAAGTATTAATACAACTCTGTCAATATTGTACATAGTTTTAAACTATTTTCTCTGGAAAACCCCGCATACGAATAGTGTGATGCATAAAAGTGTTTCAGTTTTCAGTGTGATTACGTAACAGGGCTTTTCCTAATATTACCTTAGGATAGGAACGTCTTTTAAAATCAGTTACAGTGCAAGAGGTACTCCAGACTATGGCAAATGTTCCCATTAGGGAGAAATTTGCACAATGATAATTCAATCGCAGGAAATGTAAAATTTTTTGTTGCCGCTATCAGTGGTGTTATGTACTGTGATTACGTAACACTACCTTTGAAACCATTTTGTCAGGCATTTGCTTGACAAAATAATGTGTGTCTGGAAAATTTAGATCCTAACTGCATCCTATGCAAATCTTGCACTGTGATCTATGCTATACACCATTGTTATGTCTCCCTATTTATAGAGCAGTCGTTTAAATGCTTCTGTGTTTAGTGATCATGTATTACAGTTTTCGATATGGTCAAAATTACCAATAAGTATAAAAACATACAACCATATGGAAAGATGTAAAAATTTTAAAAATTACACGTAGTGGTGTTTTACTATTTGCACATAGTTTTTTTATAGTGCTTAAATTATTCAGCTGCCAAACTGGAATAATGTTAAATTTAAAATCAGCTCATTCGTACTTTAAGGAAATACAAACAGGAAGAAAAATTGGATATAATAGATAAACTCATATATATATATATATATA
>CABFPE010000212.1:846996-870963 GCA_900660155.1 Hofstenia miamia | reverse complement strand
TATATATATATATATATATATTGTTTTAAGAACAACTAAATAATATCTTTTTGGAATAGCAAAATATGGATATTGCATTTCACATTTGGGCAAATATTGAATCATGTATGCGCTTGGTTTATTAAGCTTATTGTTTATAGTGCTTGAAGAGGTTTATTTACACAAAGGGTCAGCAATTGCTGCTTTGCATATCTATTTTTCTAGGATGTTTTTCATTCTAATATGCACACATCGATTAAAAATAAATAAATACACCGCGTCCAAAGATATTATGCAGATGACATTTTTTAGAATAAAATTAAAACTATTATTCTGAGAAAGATAATTTTTTTTGACAAACATTTTGCATACATTTCAATGACTATTCTAAATTTTCAGAACAATATATTACATTTCAATGACTATTCTAAATTTTCAGAACAATATATTAAATATTTTTTAAAATAAACAGAAAAAACGAAATTTCTGGTGTCCAGAGCTATTATGCATCTTACATAAATTTAAAAAAAATTAGAAATAAATGAAATTATCCCTATTATACACTTTGTGCTTATGGAAATAACACAGCCAGTATGATTTCAGATTAATTCACATGTTTACACATGTTTATATAGTCCCCTTTTGTCTCAATGACCTTCACAAGGCGGTTATCCATGGAGAGAGTCAGTTTCGAAATAACTGAGGGGCTAATGTTACAGCAATTGGCCTCAATTGCCTTCCAGAGTCTGTCCTTCGATGAATATTGCTTTCCACATTTATAAACCTTTGATTTGATGATGCTCCACAAATTCTCGATGTAATTCAGGTCTGGTGAAGAGGGAGGCCATACCATAACACGGTCATCTTTGATGTTTTTAGAGGCTAAAAACTTTTCGAAGCATGACGAAGAGCATTATCGAGCATTATCATACATTTTGACTTGAATCCTCTACTCTGTCTTCAATACCATGGAATACCATGGTCTGTCAAAAAGTCAACGCATGTCTCTGAATTCATTTTAACACCTTCGTGCACCCGAAATGGCCCAATCAACGTCTGCCCGACAATTGCTGCCCTGAACATCATCCCACCTCCACCTTGCTGTCATCTACTGTCATCTAAGCCTTGAAGAAATAGATTCATATATTGAAGGCCAGCATTTGACCATCCATCAGGTCAGCACAACATTCGTCTGCATTCGTCTGTGAATATTACTTTACTTTCATGTATGTTCGTGTCCAAGCCATTCTTTTCCATTCTTTTCTGCTTGTTTTTCTCTGTTATTGGTGACCCTAATTTGGGTTTGACAACAGTAGCCACCTTTTTTAGACCAGTACATCGTGTCTGACGGCAAACTCCACCAATACCAGCAGAGTCAAAAATTGCCTTACTGCTGTGCAATGGCAATTTTCGCATATCTCTTGACGTTAAATTGCTTTTACTAGCATCAGTCCTAACTTTTCGCGTAAAATTAATGTCCTCAATGGCCTTATTCACAGTTCTTACGTCACGTTTGAACTCTTTGGCTATATCCAATAAGGATGCACCTTTCTAGTAATTTTAGCTCGCTCATCGGCTCTTAATGACCTATTCTTACCCATTACAATAACTCACATGATATTCGAAACAGTAATAATTTTTGCAATCTGATAAAATGACAAAATGCATAATAGCTCTGGACACCAAACATTCTGTTCTTACGTGTTTGTTTTAAAAATATTCAAACTATCCTTCTGAAAATTTAGCATAATCATAGTCAAGTACATAGAATGTTTCTCACAAAAAACCAGCTTTTACCAGCTTTTACAGAATAGTAGTTTTAGTTTTATTCCAAAAAATGTCATCTGCATAATATCTTTGGACGCGGTCTAGATGCATAAAGCATAGTAAATTTCAAAATCACTAGTAGTATTTGGTCGTATTTGTACAATAGATTTTTTTTACTCTATACCCTGTATTACCTTTAAAGGTATAAATTTTTAAAGCTCGAGCATGGTTCTAAAATATAACTATATTCATTAAATTAATATATAATATAATCTAATGATAATAAAAGAGCTATTAATGTTGATAATCTAGTAGCAATTTCATTTGAAACATATTGCTATTTAGCATAGCACTTAAGATTATTGGACAAGTTGCTTGTTCTAATTGAAGAGATTTAATTGCATGTCTTACAATACGATATAATTGCACACAAGGTCGCTCGATGATTAACCGCGCTTTATTTTACCACAACTGCTTTAGTTGCGGATGTGCTACCCACATTTTAAAAATAATACCTTTAAGGGTATGGTGATTGACTTAGGGTTAATTTTTCAGTTTATCAGATTTTTCACTGTTAAATTTGGTTGAATATATGGATAATAACATAGTTTCACAATCTTTAATGCTGTACATAATATCTTAACTTTTTTAGCATTTAGTTTTAGATAGGTCTAAATAATAAACACTATCTCCTCTATCGATATGATTTCTTCAATCGCCTAAAAAAAATTAATTCATTGTTGGTAGACATATTTTTTCTAAACCCGAATTGTAGCGATAATATTTGATATTTTTCAATTTATTCATTAATTCTACGTATTGCGTTTCTTAAGAACTCTGCTGGTGTTTTGCTTGGCCCTGGAGACTTATTTTTTAAATTTACATAATGTTTTTTCTTTTCTCATAAGTTTATATGAATTTTCATTTGATCTTCATTGTGGAATATTTCTTTCTTCATGATCATTAAGTTTTACCAAACTTAAAAATGATTCATTTAGTATGATTCTTATTAATTTTATATTTTTGACAACTCGAGATTGCCGTTTTTCATTGATGAAGCCTCCAACAACTTTCAGCTTTGAAAAAACTCGAAAGGAATATCAGAGAATATGGTTAATACACTGGTATAGATAAAACAATTACAGTTTGTAACATCTAACATTTGTTACAAAATTCTGGTTCCAACTCTATATGTGTATATATACAATTTTTTTAAAATTTAATGACACCTCGATTAATATATTTTTTGACGAAAGTTTGCAATGCATGTGAGTTTCCTTCCTGCATACATTTTTACATATATCATCATTTTACTTTAATTCTATTTTGAACAGGGTTGGTCTGAAGTTACTTGAAATAATTACAAGATATAAAATTGAAATAACCTTGGATTAAAAGCATTCTAAAATGTTTCAATCAAACTAACTATTGCACGTGTCAGAACTGAATTGCCATTTCTGCTCAAATTATAGTAGGGCTCTGCAGGACTACTCAGTCCCATGGGATTTCTAGATCTAAGCCCCAAATAACTAAAACTAAGTATTTCATTGGACTGGGATTAACATGGTAACCGGGAAAAAATGAAGAACCTGGAAGTAAGGAGTTCAGAATGCTACTAAAAAATTTTCAAAATTTTGATAAAAGTAGAACTTATGCGGCGGGATCAATGGGATTATTGGACCAGAAAATTTCATGGAATTGGGATTGGTTCAAATCCAATTGGATCAAATGAGAACAAAATTCTGGTCCTGCAGATCCCTAACCATTTGCTCTAAGAGTTATGAAAAAATGTGGAAATTAATAGAAAAATAGGGAATTCTTTTTAAAATAGTTGCGGAAATGAAATGGAAATATAAGAAAATCACATTTCCAATGCAAGTGTGTCAATAGAGTTGAATTAAATCAATTGATGACTTCATTTGCGTTATGGACTCATGCTTTTCAATATGATTAACTGTTCTAAGTGCGCAGTTAACAATTTTATTAGTGAAGAACGTTTTGAGATGTGGGATTTTGATAAAGAAATGGACTGTAATTAAATTGACTTGTTGCAAATGAATTAATTAATCCCATATTAAATATTTCCCTACATGAAACAGATGCTGCAAATTTTTAACTCCAGATGCCATCTTTTTTAATTTTTGGGAAAGAAAACTTCAAATTTTAAGTCATTGACTATTATTCAGGTTTGGCCAATGCGGTGGGAATTAGTAGGGCTTCATGACCCTCGTGGGATAAGGTGCAGATGCAATCTCATCAAATGGGCTTCACAGGGATTTTCCTGTCTACCATTTTAACGTTACCTCAGTAATAACATCAATTAAACGTAGTTAATAGAAAGGTATTTCAATTAATTTCTATTATCAATTAGAGGTCGACGGTAAACCGATAAAAACCGTTTTCTTAGATTTCGTTACCTGACCGATTGCGACACTTGTATACGGTTTAATACGGTACGGTTTTTAGGCTTTATAGTCTATTATAGTCTATTAATTTCCGTCGTGTCGCGGCGTGTCGCGGATATTACATGCAATTACTAATTATTACTAATTAGCGCGACGCAGTGTTGCACGTTGACGCAATTTGATTGGCTGCCATGTCAAATGAAATAGACACTTACATCTCAATGGAACTACCGGGGATGTTCTTATTTGTTCTTATTTGGTGGCGATTAAACTAAACAAAACTACCATCCTGGCCAGAACTTGGTTATGCGTATCAAGACTTATCAAGACTAAGAAAAACCTTAAATTAATTCAATGTTGAATAATGTTGAATTTGCAAACTTGGGTTTTAAGGAAAAAAACGAAACGAACCGAACCGAAACCGTAATTTTACCCGGTTTAACCGATCTGAACCGAACCGGAGTCAAAATTTAAAAACCGTCGACCTCTATTATCAATGCAGGTAACGAATTATCTTTTCTAAATTATTGGCAACGATGTGAGAAGTTAATTATTATTTTTGCTCTTCCGTCTCAAGAATAATTCCTCTGCATCAAGTTACATTAACAAAAGAAACAACTTGTCAATCATTAAAATGCACAGGGCCCTATTACAGGAACACCTGAAAAACAGCATAAAATCTTCTGAAACAATATTAAGATTGTTTAAGGCACACATGACATTGGTGTAATTCAATGTTTATGTAATAATAAGCTTGACTTTGTTGAGATTAGCCTCTTTGTGTTATTTAATTCAATCTTGTATTTATATAGATGTGACCCGGTGAGCCAGTATTCCAGGAATTTTAATCCTAAACTGCATGATGCCATTTTAAAAGACAAACCGTTTTTCCACATTTACAAATAATTTTCTAGAAGCCCTAGAAGCCTATTAGCAAATTTGAGGCGTGGATGGATATTTTGAGGAACATGCTTTAAAGAAATGTGGGAAATTTTTATTAAATCGCATTGCTGTTGCTGAATTTGTCTAAAATATTAATAATTTTTCTCTGCATAGTTTGAACAAGAAACGAAAATCGTCTCTTTATCCAAAGTTGTTACATTCTTCTTTGGGAAAGGTAATAGCTGTTTGATCATCCTTCGATTGCAGCAGTATGAAAATTTAAATTACTTGAATAACGTTTTACCAGAGATGAAATTTACTATGGAAACTGAAATCAACAACAAATTAAATTTTTTTGATGTTTGCATACATAACTTCAACGACTATCATGAAACCAATTGGCACATCAGTCAACAAATTCTGGACTCTACATTCCATACAGCTCATATTGTAGTAAAACGTACAAAACAAACACCATAAAATCACTATTTAATCGTGCTAAACTAACATCATTAAATTATAAACATTTAACAGCTGCCACTGAAAATATCTTTCAAACATTAGAGAAAAATGGTTATCCACACAACATTATAAAGAAGTTCTCGAATGGGCCGAGGGTATACCGAACCAAAACCGAAACCCGTGGTTTTTTGGTAAAACCGAAACCGTATTTGGAAAATACCGTCTAGCAGACGGTTTTTGATGACTGCATGTAATTGATTATGCATGTAATTGAGTTAACCGGGCGGGACATGCACAATCCCGTTGCGAGATTGTGAATGGCCATTTGTAAGTGACAATAGCGCGTGGCGGAATATATTGTTTTCATACCGAACCGAACCGAAACTGTGGTATTTTTTGCAAGAATCGAACCGTAACGAACCGACTATAAAATTTCAAAACCGTCGGCCTCTAGTGTTGACCATTTAAATGAATCGTCTTCAACGGTTTTAAACGTCGTTTAAATCAGCCGTTTGTTTAAATGCAATGAAACGATTTTATTTAACCTTCGTTTATTTGACAACCTTTATTTAAACGGCAGGTTGAGAGCATCTACAATGTAGTAAAAAAGCAATAAACAGCATATTGACACTTAACGGACTGCCTTTAATCAATTTTTATATAATGAGCAATTTGAGAAAAAAGCAAAATCTTATCCTAAGTTACGTAAGTCTGAATAAATCAGATATTATTGTCTACACATAAGTTGCAAAAGTTTTGCAGCAAAACATAGGCGGATACTACTACTGTAGTAATTCAAACCAATCTTTTAGATTTTCAGGTTTTGTAGATATATCATGTTAACACCAATACTGGTCTGCAACATCGTATAGAAAACTGGCCTCAACTGTACAATTTTCAAGAAGAAACGGCTTTTGAACTATTTGCTGAAAGTACTCAACTTCCGCTTAGAATAGGCATACGATATTTGTTCAAAATATTGCTTTCCCAGACTAACTGCCATAGGTCATTGCCTAAGGGTTTCAATCTTATCAGGTAGTCACAAGATTTCAATGGATACTATCTGAAATAAATTTGTGTTGAAACCTAAGCAGATGATAGATAAATTGATTTAAACTTACCTACAGTTTGCATAAGTCATAGTTTGAATGCAGTTTGTTTATGCAAATTAGTTTAAGCTATCGTTTAATTAAAATTTCAAAGTTTAATTGAACTTAAACAGTTTAAATGTCATTTAAATGATCAACACGGTCTGGAATACATGAATTGGAGTTGTATAGTATGACAAAATCCGATATTTCTAAACTGCACTAGAAACAGATTTCCTCTTACTTAGATTTTTTTAACAATACCCCAATAGGGAGCCAAATTCAACAGCATAGCTCCAAAATATTACCTATAATGAAGCCAAAGTGTTCCTTAACTTAAATTAAAGAATGCTTTTTATATTTGATTTTTTATGAAAATGGTAAAAGTAACTTTGATAAGATAAAATAGCACTCAAAATGCATTACATACAATTTTATCCGAGTGATACAAGTCTCATGGGATTTAGTGAGACTAAATATTCTATACTCGGCTTAGATCATAGGTTGGTCGCAACCAGATAAAATTCTGTTGAGACACGTTACACATATAGGTGTTCTAGCAGTCTTAATAATTACTGCATAGTTATAGGTTGCTAAACTTTTGTTGATTATATTGAATTTTGTCGATATAAATCTTATGCAACTCAAATCGTTCGGTATAAAACCTAAAGGAATCAAACGAAATGAATACAAAAAAAGTTATTTAGGTATGCAATATTTGTCTTTCTTTTCATTTGAAAAATCTGTTTTCAAGTGTTAATAAAGCATTTTTTATGGTTACTGTGGGCGTGGCTTTGTAAAATTAAGCAAAAGTTACAAAGTACATGTAATATCAAACAATATTTTTTTCTTATTTTTTACTAAGCTTTATTTTTATATTCAGCTAGTGACCAGTAGCTTTTCTTAATATCTGCATGAATATTTAAATAGTTATATTCCCAAACAATTTCTTCTTCTTAACAGTAACAATAATAAAAAAGCAAATTGTGCGTTAATAATGGTTTGAATTTGAAAGAGAACGTCATCAAGAACTGATCAATCGTCCTTCAACAATATTGAAAAGTTTCTCACATTTTATCATTAAGTGCAATCGATGACACACTTAACGTTGATGATTTATATTTTAATTGCCTCATTAAGCGAATTTGATGAAACCGTTTGTACTTATGTAATTTTCTTGACTTACGTCAGTTACTAGACGAATGCTGAAAACAGAGTTTCATCGAGGGCGATAATTTCCCTCATAAATTAGGGAATCCCTGCTACAGACATTTCACAACTTGCAAAAAGATAATGTTCATTTCTTAGATATAGTAATCTACAGTTAGAAGTTTAAATAGCAGATTAAATGGTTTCTCATTAAGGAACCCAACGCATCAATCCAACCTTAAGAGGTCTGGAAATAGATCACATACTCGAAAATAAATGAGTTTAGCAAATTTTATATAGCTTAAGATTTTATAGTGTCGTGTAACTATTAACAAAACTAAAATAGATAGTATATCTAAGAACAAACAAGAAGGTTGGCTTTATTCTAAATATTCATAGACTACACTGATAGATCTAAATAAGAGAATAAACGGAAAAATAGTGAGTTTATAAGTTTATGACATCTAAGCACAAAATTTTTGTCTTGTTCTATTATTGCATTGGAAAGGGTTCATTTTTATGAAAAATTAAAAATATAACTCATGTTTGAAGCTAGTCTTTCAACTTAAGTTTTAATTACATTATCAATGGATTTCTCAAGCAATACGCTTATCAGAATCATATTCATCAGATATGATTGCATACTTTTTTATTTGTTACTCCCCTCTTGAGAATTGTAGTGAATTTATGTAACAAAATCTCTTTTCTCTTGAGGGATTTTTCTCTACTAGAAGGTACATTTACTTTATTTCAATCAAATAGATTCATCTTTAAAAACAATACCCTTTCTCATGCAAATCTTTTGACTAGTTCATTTAGATCTACAGTTTTGTTTGTAATTTCTTCTGTCAGAAAGAGTAACGTTAATATAACTTTAATTTTGCAGCTAATTAATCAGAAATGTTCAAATATTGTAACATCCTTATTGCAATTTTGCTATGATTATATTTTTTACATGCAGCACATTTTTAATAACCAAGAGAAATTGCTAGATATTATTGCTAAGCATTCTAAATTTTTTAAGCATTTAAAGAGGCATTTAATATTGCACTCATGGTTTCTGTAAGGTTTTGAAAAGCATTTGTTCTGCTTTGAAAATCATCAAAAGAAAGTTCAAATGGAGCCTTAATGTCAAGCAATTTAATGGTTTGAGAAACATCACAATCAAAGATTTTTCATACGCACAGTCATAAGTGTACTTTGCTCAGCGCCGTCATTTTCGTTGACTATGTATGTTAATGTAAGAGCACCCAATACTATGGTTAATAATATTTATTGTGAGCATTATAAAAGCTCCATAAATTACTTAGACATGTTTTTCGGGACGACTGTGCTCAACAAGTTTAATGAGTTCTTGTAAAATTTGGTAGAATGAAAACGTTAGCTTTCAGTGGTGATATATATTAATAAGTCTACTTCTTAAACTGAATTCTAGCTATTTAAGTATGATTTGTAAAGTAGAGTCTTATATGACGAGAAGAAACTTTCAAATCCGAGTTGTATAACACAACTTTAGAAATCTCGTTGGCACTTAAAATTATTTTATGAAACACTTTATTATTGGAACGAGTATTTTTGTTGTCTTAAAATGTTTAACTCATGATTTTATATCAATTAAGAATTCCCTCCCAATTTTTTCATATATCATAAAGTTGTATATGTTTCATAAACAGATACTTTATATATCATTAAGACACCCAACTTAGCCTTAAGCAGCATGGTGTTCTTTTGTCGATCTTTTGTCAACATTTACACAAGAATTTCTCCAATAGGTTAGAACAATTGGAAATCGTGAACAAAGGGCACATCTACTGGCGAACCTGCTTACATTTTGTGTAGAAAACCTGTATTGAACTGTATTGCTGTGGCTAAAGTACCTAAAAATTTTTACTTTTCCTTTGAAAATTCCGATTTTATAAAAAAATTAATCTCTCCATACTTAATATAATATAAGATTTAATTTAAAGGTCATGAGATCAAAAATGAGCGTACACTTATTTCTTTTATGTTATGCTAGCATAAGTGAAGAGATAAATTTTTGTGACGCCTGCCATTTACAGGCTTGTATTAATGATGAATTGCATGCGGTTTCTTCCCTCTAGTATGAATTAATTCCGCATCCCTGTCCTAGTTCTACAAATCTTGTTTGTTACTAATTCCGTGTTTCATATCATTTCTCCCATCCGCATTGATCAATTAGATCCCCAATTGCAAAAGCAGCTTAGTGTTTTGCGGGCATGCCCGGGCCCTCCAGGCAGAAGGGAGGACGGGCTCCGAACATATCTATGACCGGGTGGGCGGCATCGGGCGCTCAAATAACCTGGCAATTGCTATGCCCACTCAAATAAAATCTGGTATAATTATAAAATAATATGCTGTAATGACTAAGCTTTTTCTGCTTTTAAAAATAAATTTAATAATTTACCGCAAAATTTATGCTTTTACCGCAAAAATATTACAATTTTGTTGTACATTTGCTTTAATAAAATGATAGAAATGCAAAACACTAATCTCTATGCATGATCTTTGATAGAATTAATATATTTTATAGGAGTCGTAAGAAGCGTCTCACTAAAAGACAAAATTATATAGTACTATGGTGCATTTTGATTAAATTTCGTAGTATTCTACGTTTTTCTCAATAGATGGCGGGCGGACCCGGGCCACCCGTTCCTGCCTGTGAATTGCAAAGGGCGGGCACCGGACATTGGATGATAAACGGACGCAGGGCGGGCACGGCAGGATTAAATCTAAAAATGCAAAACACTACAGCAGCTGCATATCTTGAGTAATACTGCAAGTACTCAACCTGCTGGATTCAATTATAGTCTAGTTATTTTGTCAGATCTCTTCAATGATGATAGCATTCCTAGTGTCCGCAACCAGTGTACTCGGGCACTCCAGTCCTATTAGGCGGCCCTTCGCTACAAGCACTAAGATTCTCAACCACATCCTCGACGTTCACTCAAATCGCTCTCCAGGCAACCGACAACTTCGTTCCAAGCAAATTAGGATACTCTTCAGCTTCTGCCTTTGAAAAAATCCAACCATCCGTACCACGATCAACGTTATCTTGGAAATAATCGGTGTCCTCCATCTCCAGTCACAAGATTCCAGATATCCACCTGTACACTTTACAGTAATACTGTACAAGCTCGCGGCGAGGACGAGGCAAGTGTAACTCAGAATTTTATCTACTCGGTCTGTCGTAAAGCTAATCTTACTTACAACCTACATCTGTTTCGTCACCGATTAATACTAACTTTTTCTTTGTAGAGGGCTCTCCACTCACCACGCCGAATACGTTTCTGCATTCTACATCGAATATATATGACATAAAAAGCAAAAAATATAAAACCAAAAATTGAATTCCCAAATAGTTATAATACCAAGGATAATGCTATCCCAAATATTTGAAATGCCAAAACTAAAAATCGCAAGGAATTAAAATACCATAAGTTACAATCCCAGAGAATTGAAATACCAGATTACACCAATCAAACTCAAATGTGACAATGTTATCAGATTTGGTTTTTGGAATTACTGTGGTAAATAATTACACTTTCCATGAGTTTGTAATTGAAAATTTTAATCAATATACAAAGAGCCGATATGTATTTTTTGTTGAATTTTGAAATGTATTCCAAGTTTGATTAGTGAATGATGTCATAGCCAAGCAGAGTTCTCAAAACTTCGAATTTTTAAAAACTCGTTGGAAAAAATTAGAAAAGAAATAATTAATACTGAAACTTGATTGAAAGCCATTTGAAAATATTGTGAAAAATATATTATTTTAAATTTTTTCAGTCATAAATAGCTATGTTGAAAAATTTGATTCACCCCGGAAATTTCTTCAAAAAATGCCCAAGCTTGAATTTGGAACTTAAACTCGGTTTGAGTATCTCAAACTTTCGGATCTTATCTTTGATATTTTAATTATTTGGCATTTAAACTTTTTGGTATTTCATTCCTTGGCATTATATTTCTTTGTTTTTGGCTTTTTATTTCTTAGATATTTTCATTATTGAGGATCATTATTTTTGGCATTTATTTCTTTAGAAAATTTTGCTGTTAAATTTTTGGCCTTCTTTTTCCAAATCAAACTCCTTGCATGTGATTAAATGTGTGTTCGTCAATTATGGGATTAAGATTGTCTCAAGGAGAGATTTTACACTTTAAGCGGGTTTAAAGCCCCCCAACCACCATTTGATAGACATTTTAAGAATTGTTTACTGATTTCTGTGGCTTGCACATGTAAATTTGCCAATTCAATATCATTCACAATTGCATAAATGTATTTAAATGTGAGTTAGTATCTAATATTTCGTTTTTTTTGAGACAACAATACTGTTGTCGGAATTGAAAATTAAAAATTTTTTATCCAGTTTAGAGCAAATAAAGTTTGCACCCAAATTTTTTGAGGCATGACGCCATTGACTGGGTCTACATATAGTTTACTGTCTCTAATTGAATTTTACTGGAGGTTTTTTTCAAAAGAATTGCAATACTTTTTGTTAAATTTTGATTTTCAGAATAAAATTCCACCAATGTTGATGCTTCACATGATATTTATATAAAATTGGACATCAGTAGTTGTCAAAAGAATTTATTTTACGTTAAAAAAAATTTAACTAATAATAAAACTTTGTGCCTGAGAATGTAAATATATTGTTATATTATATTAATATTATAAAACATTTGGAATTTTTAGTTTTTCAAAATTATTTTAATTAGGCTAACAAAAAGTTAACATTTAGCACATGTTGGGTTAATTTTATGCATGTTGGAGGTTAAAATTTTAGTTGCTTAAGGATCATAAAAAATTTTCAAAAATTTTTAGACTCTTTAACTTTGGATTGCTTTTTACAGCAAATAGTTTATCATGGTTTCTTTTAACTCCTATCTGCATTCTGCTCTAATTCTATCATTTTTAAAACTCACATTATTTGTGAAAGCTATAAATTATGCAAATGAATTGCAAGTAATTTCCCCATTTTCATTTGTAATTATAGAAACTCTGCTGTAAATCTCTGTGGATCTCTAGGAGCTAGGTTAAATTTTTAAATACTTCCCATACTCAATTTATTTGTTTGTTGTGCCTACATTATATTTCATTCATGTCATTCATGTATAGAACATAAATTTTAGTAGTGTTTCATTAAATTACCATTTCTATACATTAATAGCATTGTCAACTATTTAATTACAAAACTGTTTTAATGATAAGCAAACAGTACATACTTATATATAAACTTTAATAATAGAATAGAAAAACAATGTACCAGGTGAAGAACTGTATAAAATTTAATGTGTAATAGTTTAAAAGTCGCATTTTATTTTCAAATATTACATTTGCTATGGCGGATTGCCTTTCCAATTCTAATTCTTATTTGATCTTGATTTCCAAATTTTGGCTAATTGGAAATATTAAAATTTAGATCGGCCAAAAATTAGCTCATCATTTTTGGATGTAGTGTGGGATTTTACATCTTTTGAAATTTATATTGCTTTTGAAAAGTACCTCAAATTTTTACAAGAAATGCATTGAGTATTGTATAACAATGTATATTACAAAGTTGTTTTTAATAACTGATTTCAAAGATTTGTGGGTTTGTAATTGTAAAACCTAAATGCTACCCTTTTCGTCAACGCTGAAAACACAAAATTCAATATTTAGTTCAAGGCTTTAACTAGACAAGCATAGTAGAATCACTTTCTCCTTATATATCCCCGAGATTTATTGTTGATTTCAATCTTTTCGTAAAAGCATTATTTTTTCATATTCTGTTAAATAAAACAATTCAATTACATATAAATATGCATCACTGTTTACCGATCCACAATAAAATATATATATAATTTGAGCTTTACCTAAATTAGTGTAAATTCCCTAAGAATTCAAAAAATCTCGAAAACAACGCTGATTAAAGCTAGTGATGACTACGGGCCAGCACATCATGAAAAATCTTTGATTTAGTGATACTTAAAAGTTAACTAAGACACAATGAACAAATATGTAATCATTTTAAAATATAATTCATTTTTTCTACACTTCCTTGTAGCCATGCTTAGCAAACAAAACCTTCTGTACACCTACACTACAATTTTAAATTTTTTTTTCAAGTATCGATGCAGCACTACAATAAAACTCTGGATTTCAACAACAAATGATAATTCCACCGAAATTGTTTCTGAATGTAGCATATATGATGATGCTAGTAATAAAATTGAGTGCTTAGCAGTATGCAATTCTAAGCCAATCAAAAGACAGTGTTGACTATTGGAATAGGTTTTGTCTTAACTTTTCTATAAATACACCGAGGATAATATTTTTAAACAGTCATCTAACAGGACGCGGTAATTGTTTCAAATTTAACTTTCATCATACTTTGAAGTTGTAAAGTTTGTAAATCTAAATGTAAATTTAGTTTTAGAATAGTATTAGGCTTAGTCAGTTAGAATTAACAAAATCACTATTTTGCATAAAAAATGTATATGATCTGTAGTATATTTTTGAAACTTTATACTTAGCATTTGGGAATAGACATAGCTAATTAATGAACTTATGTTATTTATTAAAAAATAAAATGTTTGCAATTTCTGTATGTCATTATTTGCGTATCCATAATGGAATCTCATTTCAGGTTTCCAATATTATCAAAAAATTGGTGATATTTTTCATTATTAAATTTGATTCCTGCAAATTGCAGGATATCCAGGGGGACATGAGGAGTTTCCCCAAATCAGGTTTCAAAAATAATTAAATACGTTATACACTAGGAAGGCAAAATGCACTTAAGGGTCAATTTTTCAATATATTCAAAAACTTCGTGAAGGCTGCATCTCTTTAATGATCATTCAAATTGCTCATAGGTTACTTTTTAAGTCAATGTTTTTGCTATGCTGCATGTACAGTAGATGTATATAGCAATATATTGAACAAAGTCTTTTGTTCCTCATCAGAAAATCCCAGGTCTGTTCCAATACAAACATACATTGACAACACTGATGTTTGTTCATATATTTCAGCAATAATGATGCAGACCATTGAGTTTGAATGAGTGAACTTATTTTTACTACTATATATATATATATATTCATGTCCTTGTGAAACTAAATATATACTTGTTATCATAGATCAATTAATTATTTAATTCAATAAATGTCTTGCTTCCCATAACGCAAATATTGAATATTTTACACTTACTTGTGTTCTGAGTTATTGGTAACCAACAGTTCATATTGTTTAAATAATTAGTTGTTAAGTGATATGAAAATAAGAACCGCCCGGTTACCTCTGGACCCACCCTGTACTTTAAAATTCTATGAATTTGTCTGCTGATTACAATCTGTTCAAAGGATACTTCTTTTCTTCGGATATTTTGTAAAAGATTGTTCATTTCTTATGTATTTTTTTCAATTTCATCAGTTCAAAATATTTGATATAAATTATTTTGGAAATTTGCAGTCCATATTTTTACACACATATAAACTTGAGTTCATCAAATGTTAAGTTTTTTTTTAAAATCAACATAAATTATTGCCATTGTTCCACTTTCTATATATTTTTCGTTTCTCACTGAGACTACATACATTTTTGAACCGTCTAAAGTTAATTTGTGAACATATTTAAAAAGAATTTCTAAATACAATATCTGGCTTTTCCAGGGCTAAAAGCATACAAATATATGTATTTTGCAGATGTTTTTAAGACAACAGATGCATATGATAGGTATTTATATATATATATATATATATATATATATATATATATTACAAAACAAATATGTAAATGGTAAATGTAGCATATTCATTTTTAATAACGTAAAATATCAAACATAAATGAATTTTCCCTGCTATTCTGCTGCCTCCAAAATTAACATTTAAATAGCAATTAGAAAGTCTATTTTTAGAATTTACTCTTTCTAAAGCAATATCACTTTTACAGGTTCTACAATAGCATCAATATAGAATTTTTTGCATGATATTTTGTGCCAAGTAGGACTGTTGAACCCCGAATGTACACAATTCTAAGTTGAATCAATCTTATTTCTATTTTGAAATAATTTTGATTTTTAATTCAGTAAAGAAAAAACTTATTATTGCACAGACAGAGTCTAGCTAATAACAATGTCCTCAAAAATCCACATATATATTTTTATTGCTTATGTTTTTAGGAATATCGTTCTAATTTAAATATAGCAAACGATGTTCTAATTGTATACAAATATTTTTCATTTAGTTTCAGTGTGTCTTCAATACATTCGATCTATTTTATTTTTTCATAAAAATTTATAACATTTATATAAGGACATAAATGGTTCTAACACAAATACTTTTTTATAACGTCTATATATATATATATATATATATATATATATATATATATATATATATATATATATACAGCTTGATTTACTCCATCAAATATACTGTTTATGGTTGCTATGACTTCGATGTTTTCTATTTCATTTTTGTTTTCACTCCCAGAAAATCAGGACTACCCTTACACATTGCTTGCATGCTTAAATCAGTTTGCACTCAAAACCAACTCGTCTTTTAGGTATTATTTTGATCACTCGGTTTACATTGCAAATATTGGGCATCGATTCTCTTCCATGAAGTTATTAACTCACCGCATTAGTTTCTGTTCAGCTTAAATGTCTTTTTTGGAAATCTATTGTTGATCATTATGACAACGATGCTAGCTGTTCTCGATTTTTCCTTTCCTGTTGCTCTTTTTGCCGCTCAAGTTATTCAAAGAATTAAATAATAGAAAATCCATTAAGTTTTTAACTATATCTAATCATTTGTGAAGGCACTGGATTTAGTTCTAGTAGGTGCGGCTTTCCGACGGAATTATTTTTTATCATCAGCCAGGGTCTACTAAATTTAGTAGGCAATGCATCTTAGCTAATTCGGGAACTGTTATAATTGCAATGATAGACGACTCATCATTTATATTGGTAATGTATGAATGATTTTCAAAGCTCAGAAGGGAACTTTCCTTCTCCAGATCTTTTACATTTATAAAATTACTAATATTTTTTATTTACGATGTCACCGAACTCGGATTTATTTACACGCCATCATTACTCCAAACGTGGATGCACCAAACTCGCACTATGAAGAACACCATTTATTAATGAACCGCCCTGGGCGTACTAGGCCGTTAGGCATGGGATCCATCAGGGTTAATTAACTTCTCACCGCACTCGCTTCCCATTCAGTCACCATCATCGATTACCAACGCAACCATTTCAGCAGTTTAAACAGTGTTTTAATTTCAAAGTAAACAACATCAGTCGTAAATTTTTTATTACTACACAGTGATAATCTGCTCTCCAATGAAAATATGCATCGGCATCGACACAGTTTACTTACCATTCTGTAGGCTGGATAGTTCGCATGATAATCGTATTTTTAATAATGTGATTTCATTAATTTAAATAGTTTTTAGAGCGATTAATATACACAATCAACACGAAGACGTTATTACGTAACATGGTTTTGCATTAAAATTTAAGCATAAACTATTTAAGTTTAGCACCGAATTTTATAGCATAGTTTGAGAATACGTATTTAATCATTTTATTCGGCAATATTTCTTTTTTCCATCTTTTTGCATGTTCGGGTATTTGTGTAATTCATTCTTTTATTATTTTATAACGAAATAACTTGAAATATAAAAAGTTATTGTAACACTATGCTACACGAACAACTTTTATCAACCATTTTTGTCGTCAACTAAAATCTTTCGTGTAGCATGTCCTCCCCAACGTTTTTCTAAAGCTAATTATAAATGCCTGAAATTGCTCGTGTAGCATACCAAATCGACAACAAAAGTTGGCGACAAAAGTTGTTCGTTCGGAGGTCTGCAGAAGTTTGTGACAAAAGTTGACACTACATGTATTAAGTTTTCTAAATTTGATTCGTCTACGAATAATGTTATGAAGTGGATAAAAGCATATGAAAATGCTACTTATATAATATATACAATTTTTGATCGGAACTCTCTTCAGAAAAGTGGTCTTCTGTCTATAATGCTTCAGATTTATCTTAGGAATTTTTGAATTTTACATCAATAAATTTTACATAGAAAGAAAAATTATGATTAAATTCAATTCCAAAAGCAATTAAAACGTATCTGCACATAGTAAATCTTATGTTGTTCTATGCAAAATAATAACCCTTTAAGACATATATTGCTTATTAGGCTGTCCAATAAGTTAAAGCCAATGCCGTTTTTCGAATATATATACCTATATATATATATATATATATATATATATATATATGCATAGAATCTGAAGTAGTAATAGGCTATGTTTAGCTAGTGCAAGCAAAGAATAAATGGCTATTATAATTAAAGAGATCTAATTTACCAGCACCCACCTCATTTGAATCCAGGCCTATTTAATTGCACCAAAAATCAGTTACATAATATTTTTCCGAAGTAGACTAAATTTCGATAATTTTTTTCCAAATTAATTGGTAATTAAATTGGTATATTATATTTTACGTGGACAAATTGTGCTCTATGTTAGTATCTTGTGAAGAATTATCACGTTCTGCGTTGATTCTCATGAGGTAATTGCGGAAAGTTGATATGAAAGGATTGTGGCAATTTGTGGTCAATTAAATCCTAGGTATTTATTATGTAAGTAAGTCACCTGATGCGAATTTTGCAGTAGGAGAAAGCCGCTTAGATTGATAGTCTAATTTCGGCGCCCGACAAAATGTTCGCTTACTACGCCGAAGAAAAGCAAGCTGCGCTGGTTTCAGGCATCCTTAAAGCTACGACGTTGAACGATGACAATGTACACGAATGCAAGAAGCTAGAAATAGAAGATGATAATGCTAACAAGTCAATTGTTGTTAATAAAGAATTTTTCGATACGAACATTGACGCTAACAATGACAAGCTAAAATACAAGTCAGTAACGTGTAACTATTTTTACAATTTTGGAAAGTGCCCTTTTGGCAATCTGTGCAGATTTGCTCATGGAGTGGATGACATGTTGAACATACCAATGCCAATAACGCCGAAATACAAAACGAAAAAATGCGCAACCTTCAAAGCAGAGGGTCATTGTCCATATAGTACACGATGCATTTTTCTTCATGAAAATGATCAGTATGAAAAAGAATTGATAGCGTATGTACGAAAGATGCAGAACTCATCTGAAAATGCAGGAAAGCCGTTCGCGGAATTTCCCAAGATTCAAGTGTTCAAATCGAAGAAGTCAAAAAAAGGAAAGAAGACCAAATGACTCAGTGCTTTCTTATTTGTAAGTTAACTGTATTTTTTCAGTTTGTGCAGTATTTGGAATATACTTTTGTTGAATAATTAAGCCTTGGAATTATAATACCCAATTCTATCTCTATATCTGTGACATTCTGCAAAAAACCTACACAAAGAAGCTTCCGAAGCAAAATAAATCCTAGTTGGTCTTAGCTATCTGTCAGTTTTTAATATTCAGTTTATTTTAAAATTTTGGCGACGATACGTTTTTTAATCTAGAAAAATTATGACTTGAGGTAAAAAAAGGCTCATATAATGAAGTAACATCGGTAGGCCTGGGGAGTCCATATCTCAAATTATTTTCCTTCTGGAATCTAAGACTATGTTTATATTCACACAAAATATTAAAAAATTACGAGCTAAGTAAGAACCTCTTTACTCGAAAAAATATATTTGCCAAGATAGGATTATTCTGTTTATATTCACACAAAATATTAAAAAATTACGAGCTAAGTAAGAACCTCTTTACTCGAAAAAATATATTGGCCAAGTTAGGATTATTCTGTTTATATTCACACAAAATATTTAAAAAATACGAAAAAATATATTGGCCAAGATAGGATTATTCTGTTTTCTTTGCACAAAATTGATGTTGACACAAAGTATTAATTGAATGGCTGTAATGGATCAAGAGCAGTTGAGAACTATTTTAGCATGCATAGATTACGTATTGACGCATAATGCAAACTATTAGAAAAAACAGACAATCTCTGACTACTCCATTAACTTCAATAATGCATCTCTTACACCTGTTAATAAGTTTAAATATCTAGAAGTAACAGTAAATTCAGAGCTTAATTTTACATGGCAAATAAATAATATTATTTAAAAAATGGCTGTAGGTATTAAAAAGATATTTCATGTTTTCCAACAGTTACCTCCAATTGCAATAATTCAAATGTTTCATTCTTGCATTATGAGCAATTTAAGCTATTCTAATATTTTATATACTAATGTACACAGCCTAATGCTAAAAAAGCTTCGAGTTCAACTAAAATGGGCATTAGATGTTTGTAATAAGAACTCTTCTAAAACAAAAGAATATATTTCTAAATCTATTCTTTTTCCACAAGAATTAATTATTTACAATATTATTATTTATTTCTTCAAATTCATTAACAAAATTGCACCCTACGATGAGATACCATTTTTGACCAACTGTCTAAAACAAAATAAGCGATCAAAAAACAATTCATGTGTTAAATTTAATAAAAATATTATGAGGCAATCCTTATTAATGCTGCAATTTATAACTGGAATAAATTACCAAAAGAAATTAAAATAATAGACAACTTAAATACAATCAAAAAAGAGCTAAAATTATTTATACTCAAGGATCAGGTAGTGCATGGATAGGATTTAAGTTTCAAAATAGCAACTTCACAATAAATCGAAATTATTAAACTATTCGGAGTCAGTAATTTTTCATTTCTCGTATTATTCGTTTTTTATATGTACTTTGTAGTTATTCATGACGCTATTCCTTTGAAAAATCACTTTTACATTTCAAAAATTCAAATGAATATATATTATCTTATCTTATCTATTTTTTGTTTTCTTTTCATTTTCATCAATAATTTCGCTTTCGTGTTCCTGTAAAGTCGATTTACTTGAAATAAAGGGTTGCTTAGACAATGCTGTCATTTATAGCTCTATTTTTATAGGGGGGGGAGTAGCATGACTACTAAGCATATATTTAAGGATAAAGAGGTTTTGGTGAGAATTTCTTCAAGGGAATTTGTTTTTCAAATATTTCTACCGCCATTTTGTTGCAGAATAGTATAAAATTTCTTCTCTAAGTGCTACATTGGAAAAGTGCTATGACTTTGACTAGGACAATATACATATTCATAACCATCAGATATTGTTGTAAAAATGTTTCAAAAAAATACGTTGAATTTTCTTCTTCATCCAAATAACCGGAATAGATTGACAATGTAAGGAAAATGTCCATGGTAGTAGTCTATGATGATGAACGGTTTTTGTAAACGATCTGAGAAAATGAATTTCTTCCCAACATTTTTAATTTTCAATTACTATATGGACCAATTACAAACCCCTTATTTTGTGGCATAATAGTTTGGCAGTGAAGAGTTCTTCCTCATTTTCTTCTTAAATTTCAGTTTTCCATAGGAATTCGTTCTTAAGTATATCTTATTTTTTTGTCTTCAATTTGAAAAATGTTTCTGCAAAATCTAATTTTTGTGAGTATTAAAATGAAAACAAATAACGATCTCTTCTGTTTTTAACTTGTTGTTTTCTTTGAGGTATAGTGTTGATACTTCAATTGAGAATTTGATTTTCACTCTTTTCTGAAAGTTGTTAATAACCTGCCTGAAAATGAATAACGAAGCAACATATATGATTTTATGATAACAATTTTTCAATTATAGGGTGTTAATCTTTGACGTTTAGATACCGTCTCGATTCTTTGTATCATTTTCTACATCATTTTCTTGACTTCACTTTCAAATATGAATTTATTATCGAAGACTGTTGCTGTTGTGATGAAAATGGAATTTCAAAAATTTATGAAAAATTCGTAACTCTAAAACTGTTTTGTAAATCTTAATTCTTGATTTATTAATTCTGTTTTTCGTAAACAGTTAATGGAAGGTACCTCACTTGAATTGAAGGGGGAACGTAACTAAAAAGGCAAATTGTTGGTTCATAAGGGCTACTTTCATATAGGATAGAGGCTCAATGACTTCTCAAGTTATTAGCATTCAATTTTCAAAGGAATGCAGCGGTATATAACTAGTGTCTCCTTCAGGAAACAAACAAATCTAAGGAGGCATCGATAATGCATTCCAACTACCAAAATGTCATCTAATTTGGAATAAAGTTAATAAGATTATATGGCTATCCAATCAGTTGGATGGTGTCGTCATATCGTGACAAAGAAACTTAAGAAAGACACAGAGCGAACCCGTAAATTTCGCAAAGGACTATCTCTCTCTCGGAAGATAGTTATCATAGTTTATTCATAAATATTGGTTGTGTTCCACACTCTTGGATCGAAAACAGAGCAGGTAAATATTTGCACTTGGATTTGATTTGATAAACTAGAAATTGCCACTTGGTCTTTAACCCTTCCAGTTATTTTATCTATACACGTTTATCTGTATTTGTACAACTATATTATTTGTGTTAATATAAATCAGTTAGCTAAGGTTTTATTTTTGATTGATACTAATTTTAAATCGCTAGCATTGTTTTTAATTAAATTAGTAAAGCGTAGCTTTAGGGAAAATTTATTCTTAAAACTCTCACAAGTAAGCGTTTCTTTAGTATGGATAAAACTGCAAAAGAAAAGGGCATTAGGAAAATAATAGGGAAGTTTTTTTAGAACAAAGTAACTTTAAGTTTCCATTTTAACGAGATTTACCATCTATTAAGTTTCCATAAAAACATTCGTTCTACTACACGGTTACATAAAGCTTTGAGATTATACCGAAAACTTGGGAATTTTGAACAGCGATTGAAGTACGGAATTCTTTTATAAAGAAACAAACACTTGTAAACAGACTAAATTAAATAAACGTATTATTCCCACAGATTAACATTAAATCCTAATTAGTAAGCAAAGCTGAAAGCAAATTTGTTAAAGTATTGTAACACGGTTCTAGTCGAAATACAAAACGAGGGAGTAAGGCTTTGGAATATTAACGCATTTTCCACAAAATACTTGCTGTTGTCAGAAACCTTATAATCTTGATTTAAAAGTAAGTTCATAAGAGAATAATCACACACAACGTTTCACTTAATAGTTACATATTGTAATACTCTTGTAGGCACAACGTACGTTAAATTTGTTCATACTTAGTGTATTAATTTGTCATAGTTTGAGAGTAGGTGACCAAGCCTTTTTAGTGGTCGAATTAGAAAATTTCAAGAAATCACGAGGATAAATTGCGGGTTATTTTGAACGACTGTTTAGTTTTAAATTGTATTTATATTAAATCGATACACTTACAAGTTTGATCTGGTTCCTAATCCAGCAAGTCAGACACAGTGGTTGGAATTGAATTACGTGTCGGGTACCATAAAAATTAAGTAGGAAAAATTATTAATACGACATAGTAAATTCCTAAGTTTTAAAATCGGCCCAAAAGTCCAATTTCACCTGACACTGTGTATTTAACTAATCGTTTATTTTTAACATTTAGCTTCTTGTTAGAACTATTTAACACCATAAATCTCTTTTTTTCAACAATAAACTTCATTTAATTATTTCAAAGTAGATTATTCATTTAATTGATCAAAGTTTTTTTGTTGAATATTGCAGTGCGTCATCAGTACATTCGACACATTTTATGTTTTCATTAAAATTGATAACATTTATATAAGGACATCAATGGTTCTAACACTACACCTTGTGGATGTCGTCAACAAAGTATANTTGTAACACGGTTCTAGTCGAAATACAAAACGAGGGAGTAAGGCTTTGGAATATTAACGCATTTTCCACAAAATACTTGCTGTTGTCAGAAACCTCATAATCTTGATTTAAAAGTAAGTTAATAAGAGAATAATCACACACAACGTTTCACTTAATAGTTACATATTGTAATACTCGTGTAGGCACAACGTACGTTAAATTTGTTCATACTTAGTGTATTAATTTGTCATAGTTTGAGAGTAGGTGACCAAGCCTTTTTAGTGGTCGAATTAGAAAATTTCAAGAAATCACGAGGATAAATTGCGGGTTATTTTGAACGACTGTTTAGTTTTAAATTGTATTTATATTAAATCGATACACTTACAAGTTTGATCTGGTTCCTAATCCAGCAAGTCAGACACAGTGGTTGGAATTGAATTACGTGTCGGGTACCATAAAAATTAAGTAGGAAAAATTATTAATACGACATAGTAAATTCCTAAGTTTTAAAATCGGCCCAAAAGTCCAATTTCACCTGACACTGTGTAT
>CABFPE010000212.1:793459-817496 GCA_900660155.1 Hofstenia miamia | reverse complement strand
TAAATTGAATTAAAATTGCACGCATTAGAGAATGTTGATGTTTATTCATTAATCTTGATCTCATTTTCTCTTTATATATAGCGACTCCGCTGCAACAATATTTGATTGGATTTTGATTTCGAAATCATTTTTCAATAAATGATATATTTTAATGAGCTAATATATTTAGAGAGAGGCTTTTTGCTGATATTAATTAAAAACCATATTTTGATAGGATTCACAATCTTTTAAGGGTTTGTGCAAATGCACCCCAAACAGTCAACACGTAATATTTTTGTTCAGTCACGAACCGGTAAGCAGTTCACAATTCATAACTAAACAAAGTACTTTTCTAAGTCAAATCCCAACCGAAACCAATTTATGAAAAGTTTTAAGAGTGAGTATAACCGCAGGATCCGTTTCATCTTCTATAAATGGCAATTATTCCAATAGACCAATAATAAAATAGTAAAAAGATTAACATCTAGATTGTTGTTACTTTGTGGTTTTTGAATTGATTACATCAATAATATACATGTAGGTAATTACATTTGTAAATTTAAATCTTAAAACCATGCAAATGAGGGCATACATGAACCAACAGTTTATAAATATGTCCGAAAATACATCTGGTTCTATAACAATATTTATAAAAAGCTTCAGCATTGTGTAAATAAAGAGGATATTCATTTATACATCATTAGAAATACAAGATCAGCAGTCTCAAGGATATGTAAAGTTATTCTTTGTGCACAGTCGCCACAATGATCATTTTGCGAAGCAAATTTCGTTGTTTAACATAATTTAAGTTTTGTGATTTATGCAACGACATAGTTCTAAATACTAGTAGTTAGTGTATCGCTTTTGGTTAACCTCTAAATCAGGTATTTATTATTTGTGGAATTCACACATTTAACTCAGAACTAATTAGGGTTGCGATTTTGTTCCTTCGAAATCAAAACTCTGACAATGCGTTTGAAACGTTCATATCATTCACCATTGCAAAAGATAAAATTACCTGGGCAGTATTTTGTGATATAATTTCTGTCCGTGTGATTACTTCATGATTTGTATCTTTGTCTAATTTAACAGCAGACGGTTTCTTCGCTTTAGAAACATACTTATAAACTTTAACACCAATTTCACAGAAATTGCCAATTTTAAATCCTACGCTTACCATGGATCGTCTTTTATATTCCTTTATTTTCATAATATTCATCATGTCTTCAATGCGTTCCATACCATTATGTATATTGTCAGATCCTAAAGGATTTCCAAGAAATAAAAAGATTTACATTGAATGGTGATTTAAGTAACAAAAAGCAAGTTTGCATTAAAGTCTGTTTTCAAAAAGGAAATATAATTAAATGAATCAAAACAATGACTTAAAAGGCAACTCATTTTCGAAAACTTTATAAGCAAAATATCATTTAATAATAATGAGCTCATATAGGATTAAAATATTCTGCAAACTTTGTAATTAGATTGTGAAACATTTGTCTCTTGTAAGCAGCACAATTATTGTCCAAAACGATCAAATTTGATATTTTCCGAATTGTGGAATACCTTCTCTTGCATTTATTCTGAGATGATGAAACACTAGTGCAGCCGTTAACAGTTCACTTAGCTATGAAACATCAATTAGTTGATGATGACATGTTTCAAGACAAAAAATTATATTGCTTGAGATAAAAATCACAAAACCATAATTATTTTTCAATTCGAGCTTTTAGGATGTCAAGGAATTTTGCCTGAATATTTAAGCCAATGTTCTTAAGTGCAGCATCGAAAGAAAACATTATTAATCCATCAACAACATAAATTGAGTTAGGTGTTAATAGATGAACGAACACTGAATTTTTATAGCTCTATCTCAGTAGTTGATTAGACAATCATTATTATTTAAAACTAATTAGCTAATGTAGAAAAAATGCAATTTGTTTTGGAAGGAAATAAATGCTATTTTACAAAAACAAACAAAATTGAAGAAACTAACATTAAAAAATTTAATGAATTCTTACACAGAGCACATCACGCCCACAAACAGTCACACGCAAAGTCCTGTTATTGATATATGCTATATTTTTAGCTTGCCCGATCTTAGTTTTTAATAATGCACATAAATTGCCTTGCTTTTGACACCAATTGAGACCAAATATGCTACAGCCATCATGCTCACAAACATATTTGAGCTGATCAGAAACTACTAACGCACTTGTTTTAGGAATGTGAATTCTCAAAATTAAATAGACAACAGATTCAAAAGTCGCAATTTAATTACAAATTTTCTAAATCAAGGGATCCATTCATCAGAACATTTCAAAACTAACCAATTGTGAAGAAATTCGCTGCAGGCAATGAGTTATACTTAATAAGGAAATTCAAATCACAACAATTAATAGCTTAGCACAAGAAAATATTAATAGAAAACGCAAATATACAAGCTTAGATTACAGTGCCTTCAGCGTGATACAATTTTGTAAAAACCGTAGCATTGCAAAGCAATGTATTATGTGAGCGTTTTAAATGGAAAGGCTAAACATTTACCAAGCACATCAGAATAGAATAGTTTTGCATTAAACTTCTCTCCAAGAGCTATCAAACTGAGATCAATGTTGCATTGGTTGAGATCTTCTACTCGTTTCACAAGCATATCTCGAGACTTTGCATCGCAATGCGGATTATCATTATCTGTAAAGACTGTGATCGATCGAGTACCAGTTGTTTTGCCAGGAGCCTTGAAATGAGATTGTGCGTATAGAAAAACCTCTGCTAAATTGTAATCATTTGAATGATTAAATTGTGAGGATTTGTACTTTAAGGCGTTCCCAAGAACCCTTATACTCTCAGCTCCAGGTGGAGAAAGTGGTTGTATAAGTTGAACATGTGAGTAATCATTGGATGAAGAAGACTGAGTTCCAAAAAATATTACTGCCAAAAGATCTTTCTCGGATGTAATAATTTTGCTACGATATGTTTGATGAATTGCAGAAAGAGTGTCAGAGTAATGGGAAGACGAAAGCATGGATGAGCTAAAATCTACAAGAAAGATGCTCTCATCACGCGTTGATGAACGCAAACTTTTTGCAGCATCATTTGCATCTTCATCTTCATAATCTGAACCAAATCCAAGCTGAAAGAAATCATCCATCACTAAAATAAACACTATTTTAACTGCATTACAGTATATGAATGTAAAATTCGTAGATAGAAATATATTGTAATTGAAAACAATGCTTTTAACACAATAAAAGATAAATGCTGAAAATACAGCACTAACAAATGTAAAATAATAAGTTACAGTATTGCACTAATTACTTAAATTAATATTCTTTTTCAATAATTTTTAGCTAGAACAGCCGATTATTACACATTAAACATAAATATAGTTTGACATTCGCAGCTATCTACGTCTGGCATTTGAGAAATCCCTCACCTGTCGGTCATAGAATGTACACATCGTTGATCCAGAGATCCTGCTTTGCGTAATGACCTTTTGTTAATTACTTTGTTTGGACTGAAAACCGGTCAATCCAAAGGTAGGGAGGAGCTATTTTGCTCAAATTGTTGAGATAGTCAATATGAAGTAGCAGCTCTATCTGTACAATATCCCAATATTTAGTGGCAGTTACTGAGCCTTCTATAGAAATTAACAACCAGTGACCTTCTGTGCTAATGCAGCACCAAAATACCATTATCAATAATGTCCAGTTCCAGTGATTTCTATGGATATTCCGTATGAGAAGAGAGTTTGGTGCCAATCAGGCTACGTGCCGACGCGGCGGGAACCTCATATCATCTTGCAATAATCTTGGCGCATTTGAAATGCTGGCGCTGCTATTAACCTATATACTATCAGTTCTTGAATGGTCCGTTGATGAACTGCAAGCGATGGTTCGGCGACCTCCGACTGTAGAAATTTTATAGGATCGCATTTGCAAGTAGACGTGTAGTATGCAATGCGCACGCTGAGTAGTGTGTATATTCCTCGACACTTGAAGTCATGCTGGCAATCATCTGACGACGCTGAATAACGTGGCTAACAGTGAGATGCCTGATATTTTGCTTAGTTGCAATGTACAGATTAGAATGACCAGCATTATGATGGTCAATAACAAAGTCCGACCCAGCATAATACAGCTTAGGTTCAAGCCCTGCTATTTGATAATATCAATTATTCGGGAAATACGCGATCTAAAATATTTTTCTTTTACGCTAATAATAGTGTTTTGTGCATTTTAGCAACCCAAAAGAACTAGACAGCAAATTTGATTTGATAATTTGCATAATGTATTGATTAATATGTGCATATCCACATTAATTCGTGCTAATTCAATTTTTCTGAAATTCAAATTGCATTGTCAACCTTAATTCACTAAATGTATATTATATGTCACATTTCATAACCCCCTGAAAAGACCACCTCAAATTTAGTAACATAACAACTAATTATTACCAGGCGTGATCTCTGGATGTAATCGCCTTTATATAATCGGAGAACATATCAATTCTTATATATTCAATTACTAAGATTCTCTGGAAACCAACATTAGCACAAAAAGAGAATTTCAGAAAGTCTGTAGCAAACAGAATTTGGATGTTAGAAGTATTGCCCCCACCAAAACCGCAGAACTGATAAAACTTAGAATGTTTTGTATCATTTGCAAGGTGTAAGTTTTCAAGTGAATATTTCCATGGATTTTAAATATCAAATAAAACATTGAGCCCAAACCCGTCTCGGGCGGGCCCAACTAACCCAAATTTAGACCCAGCCCAATTTCAACTCGGTTCCTTCCATACCGATCTTAACCAGTAATAATAAATGAAAAATGAGGGCGCGTATTCGAAAGCGCAAATATAAACAAGATATAAACTTGGTCGACATAAATACTAACCCAACCCAAAAACATTGCTTAATTTTCAATGCCGGTTGACCGGCCGGTCGAAATGTGTGGATTTTAGGGATATAAACCTGACTGGTATGCACCTGATGGGAAATATATCCTAACTTAAAAATTGATAAGCTTCCAACTGAGCTTTTTATTGTATTATATGAGTATAGAGATGAATATATTAAAAACAATGGTGTTAAGAGAGAAAGAGATTGACGTAAATATGTACAAATTCATTAATATAAGTTGTTGTTCATTGCTTCCTTGAGAACAATAATTGATCCAACTGCTTGCCATTTTAACGTAGAGCGGTCGTTAGTAACAATACGCTCTCTAATTGAAAAGTGGAGGACTGATTCTGCTGTCACCGGTTCGAATATCTCGACCAAACCCACCCAAACAGGTTCCAACCATGTTCACGCCACACAATTCAAAATACTGATTAACGAAAATATTTACAAAGTATATTGTCAGGGGAGTTAAAAAAATAAATTTAATATTAATTTGATATAATTTTAGCTAAAAACAACGGAGGCTAGTTCCAAAATAATTATTCTGAACTTCAACATTCAACAACAAAACAATGTAAACACGTAAAAGAAATGCTTTTAAATATTTCGTCTTTCCAGCATTTTCATTAAAATCAATTCATCATGTTTTACGAAGAGTGGGAATGTCTTCCATAGATGAAACGCAAGCTCTCTTTACCCCTTTTTTGATTGATGGTTTTAAAAGATCCACACAGAATAATACAGAAGTAGCCCAACCAGCAGTGTCTCCGAACAAATTTTGAAAGTAATCTACTATTGCTTGATAGGAATTTTGTGTAAGGGTTTTGGATTTTTTGACCAAATTATAGTCTCGTATAGCAATTGACCAAACATGAGTGTCAATAGGAACTGCTTCGCTCTTGTCTAAAGAAAACAAACATATGCAATCAGCTACCTAAACAAATCTAAATGAATGGCTTGGCTTGCAATTTGACACTGTTTGTTGCAATAAAATGTAACTAAATGCAAATTGAAAATCGTGCAAATTCAAATTAATATGCAAATTTAAAAATGTGCACAGAACAAATAAAATATGATACTTCATTGCAAGCTCAATTAAAGACTTCCATAATTTTATTAGAGAAATATGAAAATTGCAGTCGTAAATAGAGTCAAGCAAATTTATTGCGAAAATAAACAAACAAACAAATACTACAAACTGCTATACATGTATATTTACAAAATTAAAAATGTGCAAACTTACGTAAAGGGCGTAAATTTCAAATGTCAAATGAANCAAAATTAAAAATATGCACACTTACTTAAAGGGCGTAAATTTCAAATGTTAAATGAAATCTGTCCATGCGCTTAATTTGTTTGATATTCCTAATAGTGATTGTTTGGATAACAAAATTTTTTTAATTTTTCTTCTGAAATGTTTATAATTTTGTTCCTTTTTTATTTCGAGATTTAAGTCATTCCATAGTCTAGAAGCTTTAAATGTGTACATACTTGTGTATCATACAAAGAGTTTGATATTCGATAAAGTACAATGGTGCAAGAACATTGCCACCTTTTGTAAAAGTGCTCACTGATTTATGCTTATCAATATAATTCAGAGTTCTTATTGCCCAATTGAATATTTTTGCTAGTGATGATCGATTATTTGATGTGATATTTTGGAATAAAAAACAACAATAGTTAAAGTTACTTAGCACAAAAGAGTTAAGCATTTGTGATTGAAAAGACTGCCCTACATTGCGCAAATGATATAAATATTTAATACCAGAGGCCATTTTCCTACATTTTGATCATAGAAATTCACTTGCGCATGAGCTGAAAATAAGGAAGAGCTACTAAATATAATGTGAGGTTCAATTTAAAAAATGAAACCAGTTATTAGGAAAATATATGGTATAGATGTGTATTTCCTTATTTTGAAAAAACTTCGCGTTACAGTTATATCTTAGGTTTCTTTCATGGAACAAAGTGTAACGAATCCCAATCACAAATTTCTTCATATTTTCTCAAATGTTAGGACGTTTTTAAATTACATGTTTAGAGCTGGCAATGAAATGAAGCAATTACAAGCATTGCAGAAATTTAATTTTCAATGCTTGATAATGATATTTACTAGTCATACATCCAAAAAAATAAATAATCGATTTAGAATTAAAAATTATTCAGAAATGATAATATAAAATGTTAAGTAACCATATCATAATTGAGCGAAAAAAACTGAATTTTTTCAAATAACCATTAAACTTTTAACCATTTCCTAAATAGTTTCAAGATAATCATAAATGTGTCTTCTTCGATTTATAGTAAGATAATTATTAAAATTATAAAACAAGCATTGTGTTAAGGAAGGAGAAACACAAAATATCGAACCTTTGGTCCAATGCCTGGAAACTGGAGTAGGGCACTACGAGCCTCTTCATAAGGTTCCTTGCGGAGATTCAGTAAATATTTTTCACCACCCAAATGCTTCAACATTTTTGCAGACTTGCTAATATATTTCGCACGATAACCGAAACCATTAGTTGAAAGAAAATCTTCAACATTCCCTCCTGATAAAGAATCTACTGTTGGGAATGAATACACTAATAAAATTAAAATAAATTAATATACGTTGAATAAGATAATCATAAAGCATGATAATTACCATTTGGAGCAAGAAGATTACCAAAATTTCTACAAAGCTTTTTAACAAGATCTGATATTCGTGAAACATTATTATTTTGTGTGCAAATAAAGGTGAAAAAGTTTTCAACTGGAGGTTGCCGTAGGATGCGAAGACCTGGGAGGATATCGGATACCTTAGCAAAATGAGAATCAGCTTCTGACCATTGTTTATAATATGATTCGAGACGTAAAGTTGAAAGCCGAAAGTATTGATCGATTTCCTCACGAGATTCCTCTCTAGTAAGACCATTGAAACTTTTGACGTCACAAAGCAAAATGTTTTCATTGTGTTTTAGTGTAACAAAACTCTTATTAATAACACCTGACCAGCAGGAATTTTCATCTTCTGTCCAGACAAATGTTTGACCACCAGAAAGTACCACTTTGAGATCTAATTCCATTTTACTGATTTCAAATATATGCTGATAGCTGACCATTTATAATAAATGAGAATCTGAATGAAAATTAGCTATAAACGAATGAAGTAGGGCACAATAATAATTTGAATATATAATAAAATATTTCTACAAAATTTTTGCATACATATCAATTGAACAACGAGTTAAATTTGAAAGCAATTTTCGTTACTTGTTCAACAATATAAGGCATAATGGATCATTCCACGTAGAAGTACACCTAGTGTGTAAAAACAAGATTATACTTTTCAACGTTATCAATGCCACCTAGCGTTGATTTCACTTATTCTTCACAATCTAATAAGGGAAGTGATCCAAAAAGGATGCTCCAAAATAGCGTTAACATTTGCGTGAATTAATGCCATAATTATAGGGAAATTAACAGCTCAATGCCTTCTCAGTACAGCACTGAATGAAATACCCCACTAACAATTTCCAAAATGTGCTCAATAATTATTCGCATTTTATATATGTGCTTTTCAAAACGTCGTTGAACGATAATAAACAGTCAAATCTTAAGTAATGTTGTTTAGGAGATAAGTTTTGACAAACTACATGATTTCTTATTTTCTTATTTGGTTGTGCATGATGATTCCGTTGTCATTTTTGCAATTTAAATCAATTCAGATTGTGAAATTGAACTTAAATTTTAGACTTCGTTTCTATCAAGTGGGCTAAGAATATCTTTAGTATTTCTTGATGATAATGATTTTTATGAGTAATGACTTGGGCAATAATGCTGTTCGCGGAAATGTAGCATTAATTTTATGGGTGTTTACTACATATATGCATTAGCTTATTGAACAAGCAAGAATCCCAAATGTCCATTTGTGTACCGCAGCTACAAAACAGGTTTGAGTTCTTCATATAACAATATACATTTCAGATTAAACACAATTTTAAGTTAGATGGTACCAGAATCAAATACTGCATGCAGGAGCTACATTTCCATCAACATCGGCAGTTTATGATCTGGGTTAGAATAATTTTAAATTAGCTGTGTTTCAAAATGCAATTACAATTTCGCATTCATACTTTTCTATTTGCTATAGGGATAGCATAAATTTCTATGCTAACAATAAATTGTACGTTGGTGAAGCACAGGGTATTGACAGCAAGGATAATTCAAAATTGATTCCGCAAATGTATCTGCTTGGCCATAATCAAGCGACATGTGCGTTTATCCATTTGAGGTAATCGTAGGTAAGGTAAATGAGCCACTTTAAATGACAGACCGCAGGTATATTCTCGAGGCAGCCATTATGAACAGTAAATAAATTCAATATTTCGGACATGTTTTCATTCTTCTAATTTAGAATAATGTCCTGTAACTAATTAGTCATAGCCATATTTGAGATTTATAACATTGTAGCCAACGATTATCTATATTCAATGAAGCCAGCATACACTAGAAAAACTCATTTACAACTAAGTTTTAACTAAAATATTTATCAGTTTTAATGAAGTTTCACACACTTACTACAACATCGTTGTCTAATGTTTATGTTGACCAATCCATAAAACATCAGTACATGTTCGTCTTATACGGTAGCGTTAAGATATTGCTAATCTCAAAACCCAAAAATGAGAATACAGCATAACTCGAACGAGAGATCAATATGATTTCTAAATTATTTGTTGTTCGATTTTTGTCCTGTTGCATAATGCATTTTGATCATCTCTAATTGAAACGTAGTACCAAAGAAAAATTTGCAAGGCGAAATTAAGGACGTGCTTTGTGTAATTGTCGAAATAGCGAGTGGCTATGTTGATCATCTTCAAGTTTATATGGAATTTTATAATGCAGATATTTTCGAAATATCATGTAGTGTAACGTGAAATGACCCAAATACAGAACAGATTTTACAGTAGCAATAAACAAAAAAATTATTAGGATAATCAAAGTTGATATTGGATGCTACAAATAATTTTACTAAAATACTTTAATATTTCATTTCACAATTTTTTCTATAACTACAACAGTAAAATTTTTTGTAATATGTGCAAAAACAGTTGCAATCAATGAAGGTAATTATTTGAAAAAGATGAAATAAATTTTTAAGAAAATTTTATTATACTAAAAAAATGTTACTGTCTTGCAACCAAAATTAGAAAATGAATTAAGAATACATAGATTGATCAATGTACTGGTATAATTTAAAGGGAGCAACTTTTTTGAGCGGTTTTGACTTAACGTAATGCATCTCCTCCATGCAACGGTCACAATAGTAGGCAGGTGAAGAAGGCGCAATGTCGTCATCAACAGTCATCCAACTCGAAGTGAGAGAATAACACACACAGCACAACGTTCGAAGACTTATACCTTTGGTAATGAGATTCGGATAGTCTGTAAAGTACTTTTTGTCATCAGGGTGATAAAATCGCAAATCCTTGAAGAAGAAGACATGTTCACAAGAACCAATGTGACAGAATAAGTACGGTTTACCCAAAACAATGTTCAATTGATCAAACGTAGTAGTATGCAAACCTAAAAAATCAAGATAATCTTCAAACAAGACAAAAATTCTATGCATTTCTACAGTTAAATTTAAAATAAATGAATACAATAATTGGGACATTTACTAAAGAATGCCATCTAAAATACATTAAGCTGGACATCCCACGGCTTAGAAAAATTAAGACAAAACAATTTACTCTTCGTTTCTTGAATAGTAAATTCAATTATGAAAATCAAACATATTTCATAATTTAATTGTTGTCGCACGAAAAGGATTTCGGTATATCAACTCACAATTACCAATTATTTACGCTAAAACAGAAGGCAATTCAAAGCAATATCAAATAGATTTCATACAAAAGAGATCATGTTCTGCGGAAATGGACTATAATCAACAAGGTTGACATACTTTAAACAGGGGATGTTTTAATACATGTTCTAAACATACGTTTGTTATCGTTTCTTCAATATTTCTCATGTTCTTTTCTAATGCATATGTTTCTCTCGCACGCGTAACCTTACATATTTTTGCATATTCGAATAAAAGCATGTCGGCTGTTGGGACGAAAATTCTTTGCAATATGGGCAAAATTTGAGGGAATTGTTACGATAAGCGCGATGTCGGCATTGCTCCTACGACTGTGTTTCAATTGTGGACAAAATGCGGAAACACTTTGCATGCAACTTTCGTGGAGACAAATGAATCCGCAACACAAGGGCCGTCCCCACTAAAGACTTCATTATCTGGAAACTGTATTTGCAAAACAGTCACAAATAACGCAATATGCAACCTCCACAACCCCTCAGCAGAAAGCCAAACTTGACAAAAACATTGGTCGTTTATTCCTCGCAAACAACATTGCTTTCCTAACAGTAGAGTCCAAGCATAATGTGGTAAGAATATAATTAATGTCTTTTATCTGTTTAAACATTAGTCCACGATCTGGATACAATTTACACACCGTCCTCTAGAAGACAGCTGATGGCGACATACTTGAAGATATTTATAATGAACAGCAAGAGCAAACAAAGCAGCACTTTTACGGTATTTTGGTTACAATGTGAATTAAGGGCTGGGCTGGTACAAATAATGAATCTTTAGCTAGTTGTAAAGTGCAATGTTTATCTTTATGAAACCATTGAAACTGGCTCCGAAAGCCAAACATCGGAATGTATGGCAACATTGGCTGACTTTTCCAATCATAAAAGCGGAGGAAAACTATGAATGTATTGTTGCAGTTGTAAGTGTTCATAATACCAAAAACACCCAAAATGATCATTCGTTGGTGGAAAAAAACAACTCACTTGTGCTTATTGGCTGTGTTTCTCACCTGCTAAATTTATTCGCCAAAGAATTGACACCATCAGGATTAACAGCTTGCGCTATTGCTAAAATGTTTCAATATAAACATAATGTACGCATATTATTTGCAACTAAAGAAAGCCCCTCAAAGCCTGTATCCCCATTTGGAGCTCGTTTTTGCAATATTGAAGTGTTACATTCGCAATCGGAACCATGTTTGACAAATCAAACGAAAATCCCGAATAGTTCTCAACGTCTTAAAACAAAGAAATTTAGAAAAGCATCACTGTTTTGCCACTATATCAACTCGCAGAATTTGAATGGGAACGATGATAATTTAATCACTTAAACTCAACAAACATTACATAGTCTTTATTTCTTACGCACTTTGCTACCTCGCGGATACATTTTACAATGCTTCTGATAGGGCTTACGATAATTGTGTTTTGTTTCAATATAATTTTTAAAAAAGAACTAGAAGTGCCGCTTCAAATGTTACAAATGATTGAAAAAACATTTTTAAAACATGTTTTAAACGATTAAAACGTTTCTTGAAAAAAATTTTTGTCATCATCAATTACATTTAATTCCTTTTTAACAAAACTGACGTCTAAGGCTTATTAATGAAATAAATAATAATGTTCCTCAATTGAGAAGAATGCGCTGTCGTGATATGCCGTTTACAGCATTAATTGATGCAGCGCATACAGCTTAATATTCTCAATTGAAATACTTTTAAAATCATTTAAAATAATCTCCGACACTGACATTGTTGACTATGTTGTTCTTTTGAAAGACTATTTCGTCACTAATTATTAACAAGTATATTGATTAATTGATAGTGGTATGTGATATGATATGACGAACCACCTATGCGTAAAATCAATAAACTCACATTCCTTTCAGCTTAATGGTGATTAAATCACATTTACATTTATTGAACCCTCAAAATAAAATTCTACAATATTAGACAACTTTTATTTTTCTTAGAGAAAGATTTTGTCTTATTTGTCATTGCGACCTAATGGTCGAAAATATGGACAATGGACCACAAATACACAATCCATAATAAAAACGGACAACAAAAATATTTCTGCATAGTCCAAGAATTCATTTTTGATATGGATAGCAATGAAATTATTCCTGAGACGTTTTATAAGCTGATGTTAAGAATCATCAACTTTAATTTAAACAAAGTTATAAATGAAGAAAAAAATAAGTATTTACAAATCACATTAAAAAATTACTACACAATCCAGTTTTGCCAAGTACGCAATTTTTTCGAAGACCCTAGTTTATATTGTGAGGCAAGTAGGTTTTCCTTAAGTTGTCTTTTGAAAGGTCTTAAATAGGGGGCATTAGTAATTGGTTTATCAAATCTATTCCATAATTTGCAAGTCTGTGTCTCAAAGGAATTATTCAAATTTTGACATTTAATTTTTTTTCAGTAAGTATACATACACCTGAACGTTTATTGTGAATTAGACTGTCTTTCAAAAATCAGTTGATGAACAATAAGAACTTAACTTTAAATATTTGTAAAATACCAACAGACTGCATAAATTGTTGTGTATTTTGGTGACAGCATTTGAAGTTCTTCCAGTTTGTCATCAACTGCTTGTTTGCATATTTGCTATCGATAAGTTAAATGTCGCATTAACTGCATAATTGTAATTGGAAATAACGAACGCATATACAAATTGTTTATCTCTACTAATATCTTTCATTTGCTTTAAATAATAGATCCCTGCTGCCATTGATTCGATATTTTTTGGAAATAAATTTGCAACATTCAGGTGTGAATCTATAGGAACTCCTAGATATGTTATTTCATTGGCTTGTTTTATTGTAGGAAGACCTTTAAATACAATTAAAGAAACTGATTTGGCAATGTCCGGAATTCATTTGGTGCAAAATCAAAAATTGAGTCTTACCTACATTTAGTGTTAATTTATTTTACATGAAATATTTTGGAATTATATTATTACTTACCAGACAAGTGTCATCAGAATATTGAAAAATATTCAGGTTAAAACTTTTATGCATGTCATTAACATACAATGCGGAACGAATCGAGCCAACACTATCCCTTGTGGAACATCTTTAAATATGGTGGTATAGACAGAATAAGTATTTTCTATATGTACTCTCTACCTCCTGTTGCACAAAAAACTATGCATGAGAATGCGAGATTCCGAATAACAACCATATTCTTCTAACTTACAGTCCAGAAATGTAAAATCTAGGCTATCAAACGCTTTACTTATGTCTAAGAGAGCCACAGCTGTGCAAACGTTTTTGTTTAAGCATAATCGAATTTTTGCGGAATTGCAAGTAGTGCATCATTTGAACTGAATCCAAATTGCTTGCTTAACAAAATTTCTTCCTCATTTAGTTAACTGATTATCTGCTTATTTAATAATTTTTCTAAAACATTTGCAAACGGATTTGTGATAGCTATAGCCCTGTAATTTTCTGCAAGCTGTGGGTCTACTTTTTGAATATCGGAGTAATATCAGCATTTTTAGAGCACTGGGAAAGTATGATTTCACATACTGTAACATTGTTGTTTTAACATATCAATAAAATCATTATTTATTTCAGATGAAATTTTGCCACAGAAGTAAGATCCGGGTACAAATGTTATACTCAGATCAGGAGTTTTCGAGCACATTAATATAGTTGTACCCTACACCCTACTCGGATCAATACCCAATTTAAATGGCAGAAAAAATTTTTTTAAATAGCTGATACAGAGTTTCAAACAAGGTTTTTCAAATAATAATTTTTTGAACAATAATTGTCAATAATTAAAATTTGTAGTTTCAAAAGAAACATATTGCAATATTTAATGTTTGATAATAATTATTACAATGTTTAAATTGAAAAATTAAGTGTGATATGCATTTCCTGATCTAGCATTTATTTGTTCAAACCCGCAATGTTTGTATTCCTTGCGATTCATTGATTTCGTTCAGCCTATTTTACATCCACAGTTTTAAGATTGCGTTTTTATTTAGAAATTGAGATATTGCCCATGTTTAAAAAAAATGAAATTTCTCAATTCTCGTTTACTAAATGAAGACAGAGCATACGAATTTAGCTTCCTGATTCGCAAAGAGCAATGCAACAACGTTCACCACCTCTACATGTTGAATCCAACTCAAATTCAGTTACAAAAATAGCATGAAAATATTTTTATGGCTTGAATGGGTTACAATATCCGAAAATTAAATTTTCCATTGTCAGCAGCGAGTACACATGAAAATACATTAAGTTGGAAAGCATTTCTTTTAATGCAATCGTCGAATACATGTACCTCGAAAAGTTCCCTCTAGAGGCGGAACTACTTTACAAGCTTAGGATAACTATGGACGGTTGAACAGAATATTTAACTTCAACAAACTACATGACAATTTCGAATGCGCCAAACGCCTCTTATATTTGCTTTTGCCATGTTTTTATCAGAAGATGATTTTACAGCACAAAATTATTTTGATGTTGCTGTGGCAGGAGCTCTAAGAAAGAAGATAAGCCTCTAATATTGCGGAATGATACTTGATGGTCGATACCTTTTCCATGGTGGAAATGTACTTTCACCTTAGAGATCACATAGATAAAGAATTACCATCAAGTAGCACAACTGTTACTTACAAGTTGCAGAAAATATATCGCCATATGCACAATTTTGAATCTGTATCTAAATCACTCCAAGCAAACGATATTATAACTACGGAAAAATGTCATGAGGAGCGATTTTCCTAACATGGAGCATTACATCGGCTTCGGTGATTTTTCTCATTCCTGAGCATTCGACAATGATTTGGTCAAATATATATTGCGAGAGAGAAAAAAATTTGTCGCTCATAACCTACTGGTTAAATAATAGCCACTACGTTGTTGTTGTAATAAAAAATAAATAATAGCACCACTGAAAATTATTATTTAACTGAAAAATACTTTTCGATTTGAGCAAAAACGAAGGACTTTTGCAGTCGAGTGGAGAAGATTAGTAATTGAAAATCCCGATGATTGCGAAAATCATATGGTGGCTTGGAAAGTGGAGGTAATAGAACGTGGAATAAATTACTTGGATTTCTCCTTGACGTATATAGGCGAATACATTGAAACAGATGACGTTCCTCGAGGGATTGCATATTGGAGATAGAAAGTGTTTTATTGTATGAAAACTGCGGAAATATTATCCTTAAGGCTCTTATTTAAGTACCTTCGATATTATTGCTTTGGGTTTTGGTAATTGAAAAATGCAATAGAGGGATTCAATATTCCAGGACTGATCGAATAATGGGCGTGTATATTGTGATAAGATCTTTAATTGGAATACCATCACGTTTCAGTGCATGAATATAGTGAAATCTTATTGCAGTTTTTGCTGTAATGAGTTTGATGTGCTTATTCCATTTCAGGTCGCTCTGAAATTCAACTCCAAGAAACCGGGCTGTGATAACGCGCTTAATAAGACTGTTATTTGCGAAAAATTCTGGTGTAGGTTCAGAGTCTCTTAAAAAAAGATTTCGTAAGTCCCTTTTGTTTTATCGACGTTAAGAATAGCTGCATAGGTATTGCACCAATCAAATATTTGTTTGATTATAATTGGGTATTAATCATTGCTGTTCATTGTAAAAGCTGATAGCCAAAGTATCATTCATGAATTTAACGTGTTTTGCAAAATTAGCTAGCAAGCTATTCACGAACAGAATGTATAGCCATGGCCCTAATTTTTGCCTTGAGGTACTCCAGCAGTCATAAACATCATAGATGACATAGTGCCATCAGGTAGGTTTTAATGGGTTGAGCCCGATTGCATAAAAATTAATAAATCCATCAAATAGATTGTGTAGAAACGCCTGTTTCTCTGAGTTGCGAGATTAGAATGGGATGACTTAGGTAGTTCAAGACCTTCCGGAAGTCAATGAGAAAAATTCCTAAGTAAAGATTCTCTTCTTGGAGCTGCTTAAGCCAATTGTGAGTCATTCTGATAAAAGCTAGTAGTACCGATTTTCCAGGGATTACTCTTTGTTGTGAGGTTTGGACAACTGCTGATATTTTCTGCTTCATTTGGTATTCTATCCGCATTTCTTCTATCAACTTGGAAATAGGATGAGTTCGTAATATAGGCCTGAGGTGCTTCATGGGGGAAACCACAGGGATTGTTTTCGGGATCGGGATAACGTATGCAACTGCAGAAAGTATTGTAGATCCCAGCTTAGTGACGATTTTATTAGTAAGGATAGAGGTTTGGCTAATTCGTATTGAAAACGTTTCAGAATCCAATTTGGTACATATGTCGTGCTCAATCATGTGTCTTGCTCAATTCTAGAATTGAGCATCAAAATTGCTCTTTTCGCGTATTGCCCAATTACTATAAACGAGCTATACCGAACACAAGATTGCGCAAAATGCATGTATTATGTTCGAAAAAACGCAAATGAAAAATTAATTAGCACAGCTTAATAAAGTCACAGTTTGTTCAAACATTTTCAATACGCGATTTAACATTGCTCATTGTCAGTAATTGAGCAAAATAGCCTGCGCATTTCTAGGATAGCGCAACTTTCGTACTATATCACGATTGAGCAATATCGTTTGCTCAAATCTAGAATTGAACAAGACACATGATTGAGCACGACATATGTATCTGCTACTATAATCTGGATCTGATGAATTTTGAGTCGAGAGTTTCCCCAACACTAAAAAAACTAAAATTGGTCAGTCTGAATATTAGGAGAACTAGCGTCTTAAGGTTTAAGCTAACAAAAACCTTCTACAGAAGAAGTAAATTTGGTGTATATATCTTGAACTAAATCCCAAGTTGAAAGATTTTTTAAATCCCCATCCAATGTTAGTTTATTTTTTTGTATTAAAGCCCGGAAAGTTTAAGTGCAGACCAATTGTTGTTTTCTAGGCATTTCACGTAATACTTTTTTCATGAGGATAAGATGAGATTTATTTTGTTTCGTACTGATCGAAATAATTGCATATTGTTGTGCGAAAGGTTTTCTTTTTGATTTTCATCAGGTACCAAATGTTCTTTTCTAGGCATTTCACGTAATACTTTTTTCATGAGGATAAGATGAGATTTATTTTGTTTCGTACTGGTCGAAATAATTGCATATTGTTGTTGCGAAAGGTTTTCTTTTTGATTTTCATCAGGTGCTTAAGCTCCTGTGAAATCCCGGGTTTATCATTGTGAAATGATTTAACTGACAATGTTAATTCTATTTCCCATGAAAAGCGAGAATTTATCCAATTGATCTGTAAAGTGATAAGTCAGTAAAAAAATTGTACCAGTCAATGGATTGAAAAGATGTTGCAAAGCTTGCAAGACCTATGTCATTGACTATGCGTTTAAATTGCGTATTTGGAGTAAATCTGATACTAACTAATGGGGGAATATGTACGGAGAAATGGTGGCAACCACCAAGACTGACAAGTGGGATATCTTTGCCGAATAAAGCAGGGTGAGAAGTGAAAATCTTGAAATCGTTTAAGCTTGGTGTGTATGAGACGATACCAATTGATATGATTGATATTGACGTAACAGAAAAATTGTTTTCAGATCATTAAACTAACCACCAAGTACAAGAGCATGGTTTGGAAAACTACATTTGAGTTTGTTAATAGTTAATGTCAGTCGGATGTTTTCGGAAGTTGACGAGAAAAGATGATATGCTACGCCAATAATGTAACCACTGATGTTTCGCATTTTGAAGAATCAATTTATAAAAGTTTTAATTGAAAATGCAGGTACAACAAGGAAATCTTATGGTGAGCATATTTTTAGTGAAAAGAAAATTTAGAGAAATTCTTCGGCATATTTTCACATGACTATCGAAAAATATACTTTCTATGCACTTGAATTCTCAAATATTGCTAAGAGAATTTCTGGGATAATCCAATGTGTATCAAAACTTTCCAATAGATGAATTTTGAATTCAAATTTGAAACTTAGTATTTTTTCTTCTAGGAATAATATTGCAAAAATAATTGTTATAATCTAGGGTTGAAAGCGGGTCATTACCGCCCGCCGCCCGCGGATGCAGCCCGCAGTCCGGTTTTTGTCGTTTCACGGCCCGCGCAAAGATCAAACTTAACTCAGTCAACTTTCCAGCGCGGATTTCAGCCAATCAGAAAGCAATATTTTCAAAAGTGACATTAACAGCTTATAAATTGCTATGTAAACAAACTCAACAAACGACGTTGTTTTAGATTATTTTGCAAACAAAAATTAAAGTGTCATTGTTCAGGAATGTCTCAACCAAAGAAAGCGCGTTACGAAGACTTGTACGTTATAAATAACCAACGCGCCTACTGTAGGCAAGAAAACTGCCATGCCAACTATGCATGGGGCCATCAACACGGCACCAACCATCCTCTTCAACATTACAAAGACAAGCATCCCCGAGAACTGGAGCAGCATTATAACGACATATCTACCCAACAACCAGGTATTTCTACATTTTTCAAAAAAAAGTCTTCGGCGACCACACTGACTGAAAAAGAAAAGTTGGCAATTGCTATGTGCCTTAGCCGTTTGATTTTTTCAATGATCAAGTGATGCGGTGGGGTTTTGGTTTTTCTGTGTGCGGTAACACTGTAAAAACTGCAGTTATGGAACTGTTTGAGAAAACAATGCATCAAGTATCAACCCATTTGCAGAACAAGAAAGGGACTATTGCACTTGATGGCTGGACCAAACCAGTAACTAAAGAAAAACATATATGTGTGGTTGTACAACCAACCGAAAAATTTTCTTCGATTGCTCAACCGTGATGACTGGCAATTTATCTATGGAAGCCCTCTATCATTTTTTGGTGGAAGTTATAACAGATCTTCAAGCTTCTGGGTTTACTACAATTGGAATAACTGCCGATAATGCGAGGGCTCAACAGGCAGCTATTGCAAAAGTATCTGAAAATTTTCCAAATATTGTGCAAATTCGCTGTGGGGCACACACTGTGAATTTAATCCTCAAATCCGTCATCAAAAATGCATGTCAACAATCTATGGACATCATTGAAAAATTCGTTCACCAAGGAACTATCAAGAGATATGTGGAAACACGATGGAACTCTTTTTACGATAAAATTGGTGAATTATTGAGAAAGCCAGGAATTTTGAGTCCATAAGAAAAAAATGAATTACAGAAAAGTGAGAGTTTACTGGCTCCGATTATTGAAATTCTCAATTACGCACAACGGAATGATTCAACTTGGGAAGACTTTGTTATGAAGTTCAAGCGTCTTCAGACCGACGCTACAACACCACTTATTGTTGCACGGGCCTTTGAACGGTATGAAATTTACACTGTAAACTCCATTTTGGAAGTTATCAATTGCATTACTGAAGGATCAGAATTGTCAGAAAAGAGTGAAAACTGGTTGAAAACACTCTCGATGGACAGATTTAAAGATATTGAACATCTGACTATGATGGCGTCAATTTCCAGTGACCCTGACGCCGCGACTATTGACAGACTGAAAAAATTTAAGAAATTGGTTCTCAGTAAATTATTTGTCAGCGAGGCCCAGGTGGAAAGAGTGTTCTCGAAACATAAAGGTATCCACACGAAAACACGAGCGCGATTATCAGGACAACTGGTTGAAAAGATGCTTTATGTTCGATATAACGCTCCTCTTGTGGGTATTGAACACGTGAACAACGCTGGCATAGCGCTAAATGACATTGAGATCAGCGACAGTGAAAACGAAACAAGTTTCGAAGAACTCGACGCAGAAGAGGATTTGTAATTTTTTTGTAATAATTTCTATTTGATTTGAATAATACAACCTCTGAGCTTTTTTGTTTGCCTTTGTTTGGCCCGGAACGGCCCGCAGCCGGCAACGTAGGCCCGCGGAAATGGAGCGGGCCGGCCCAATTGCAACCCTAGGTTATAATTACAATATATATTATTGGTCGAAAAAAATTTCAATATTTATTGTTAGATAAATAGTATATTGCAAATATTTATTGAAAGGACTTGTTTTCAAAACACTAGTTGTTAGCACATATTAAATTTACTAAAAATTGAATAGTCTTTCACAATAATATTTATTATCAAAATGGAATTGACCTTGTACTAAGCCGGAAAATCGCTTATGCCGTACCCGGGATTCTCCTTGAATTTTCGTAGCTTACTCCGACATGGATCTCAGCTCTACTTTACCTTTTCCTTTTATGGCGGGAATGCCGAATATATTTATGGATAAATAATATCAGCTAAAACTAATCAAGAATAAATATTTCTAATTATTATATTTTTGAAAAATCAATTATATCAATAATTTTTACAGCAACAAGCAATTATTACAAAGCACGGCACATTGCAAAAAAATATTAAATAAAATTATTGCAATGGAAGCAATGGATGGTAGTTAATCCTCGTTGCGGAGGTAAATCTCAAATAAGCGTCTTATTAAAAAATAATGAAAAAAATATAATAATTGTTTGAATAACGCATTTCATCCTAATTGACCAAATATCTTCCACTTTCAAGCGTTTAAAGCGCTATTTGCACAATTAGGAATTATTTTCATTTCATCATAATGGTATTTTATTAGTATTACTGTTGAATTTGTCCTGATTGAGTGCTCATTGGAGAAGCATTAGAATTCATTGATAAGCTGTAAGCACACTTTAACAGGGAAATAGCCAAATGGCCTCATATGCTGAAAAAGTAATCGTGAGATGCCGGCTTTAGATAATGAAATACCAGTACATTAACTTGTATAAGAATGTAATCTTTGCATGACAAATACATAAATACGAATTGATACACGCTATTGAAAATGGAATAATATAAAGAATTTCGACAAGAAATAATAGTTCACAACCTAAATTTAAATCTAAAAAAGCAGAAATAAACCCTAATGAGAGCTTTTAATGTCATCGAAAATGAATACCTTTTACTTCCAAATTTGACCAATCAGTTTTAAAAGAGTTTGACCAATTAATAATGGTGTTAACCATATCTTTTGGAGAAGAGGAGCAGATATCCTGATAAAATACTCCTTCTATGAAAATAAAAGAGGAAGGATAGAGATCTTGACCTTTTGGACGAGATACGGTTTCTTCCGGATTATCACTTACTTCGCCCATACGTTGGATGTCGAATTTGCACAAGATCATTTCCTTTAAAAGTGAAAGTGATTGCCGTCCCAAAACCTGCAATAAAAAAATTCTTATTATTTTTCAATTAAGCCAACTCGTATACATACAAATTTTCAACAAAGAAATAGATAAATAACCATTGAATTAGACCAATGCTGTCCATATAAAGACAAACCAATAAAATGGCAATTAGAGGAAGAAAAACGAACAGATTTGGAATGGAAGTATAAAGAACACGTATTCAATTGTGATCCAATTTAAATAACTATGAGTAAGCTCTTAAGTCTACGTGGCGAGATATAAGCAAGCCAGTGAAAAGACGAGAGGAATTGTTATAGCGATAGGTAAATTGACGAGTTTTTAAAGACCTGTGAAGAATTAACGTGTCTAATGAATATAAAAAAATAAAATAACAAAAAAATGTTGGCATTAAGGATGCAACTGTAATTCCAAACATGGCTTTGATTTTGTCGTGAAAATTAGTCTTGTTAGAAATACTAATCGGAAAGCAGAATCACACAGTTTGATATCCAGCGTATAGAAATGAACAGCTAAGATTGCGAGAAAAACGAGAAATAGCAAATCGAATTTAATGTACGAAAATTTATTAAAGATTTTCAATATGTTCTATGCACTATCGAATTGCAAAAAGTTTTAGACCTGCGTAAAAGTGTGCAACTTCAATGAATGATTTAACGCTTACAATTAAGTATGCACTCTTGAAATCAGCAATTCCACTCGAATTCACTGTTAGGGAAGTAAGAGAAATCAGTTTTGAATAAATCATTCCAAAGGATATATCGGGGGTTTATTTTAAAATGGCAAATTAAAATTTTAAAAATGGAAATTAAAATAATTTCAATGCTTAAATTTTATAGCTTCGTATTCCAAGTCAGTGCCCAAACTTGAAATCGAAACAAAGAACATTTAAGAAATCATAAAAACTTACTTCAAACTCTCGATCAACAACGATGTTTGATCCGGTTTTAAACCTTTGGTGTCGCATCAGCGTTACCGTGAGAATAACTTCAGGCAAAACGACTTCTTTCTCAAGACCTTTGAATGTTACGTTTTGGGCTTGGGAAATATTATTAGACGAATAGAGCACTTGTCGAATCGGAATCTGATCTTTAAGTGGCTTACGTTGCTTCAAACGTTCCATTCTACCACTAAGAGTACGTAAAGCAATATTTTTAGATTTGACTTCATTATCGATGGCTTCAAGTCTGTCACCATAGTAGCCTTGACAAAAAGGTCTAAATCAATTCCCACATAAAACCATTATCTATAACTGCGCTACACTGCTATTTTACAACCGCCCTGCATGTCCTATAGTCTTATAAAAACACAACATTTCTAACAATGAAAATTGACAAAACAAACATAAAAAACATTTTAAATTGATAAACAGATAATAAAACCATGCTTAGAAATATTTAAGGTATCTAGAGAATCAAAAGTTAGAAATAAAAGTATTTTGTTTTTACAGAATAAAAAACCAACATTAAAAATTTACTGAAGAAACATCAGAATTTTTGATGCTTTAAGGTGTGTTTACAGCTTATCAATGAAATATAATATTTCGCAATCGAGCGCTCAAAAGCACAAATTCAGCTGTAAACAGCTGTGAAAGACGATCAATTAATAAAACTAATGAAATCAAAAGAATGCGTAATTGAGCTTATCAATTGCGCTAATACTGCTGTAAACACTTGAAAGACGATCATAATTCCACAATTGAGATGAAAGACGTGATCAAACCACTTTTGATATTTCGTCTTTCATTCCTTTGATAATTAGTCATTACGCTAGTGTAAACATTGAATCAATTATATTCATTCGAAACTAGGCATGCAACAGGAAAGGATCANTTATCAATTGCGCTAATACTGCTGTAAACACTTGAAAGACGATCATATTTCCACAATTGAGATGAAAGACGTGATCAAACCACTTTTGATATTTCGTCTTTCATTCCTTTCATAATTAGTCATTACGCTAGTGTAAACATTGAATCAATTATATTCATTCGAAACTAGGCATGCAACAGGAAAGGATCACGACCCAATTGCTTGAAAAAGTTAAAGAAAAAACGTTTCTGTGGGATGTCTCTAATACCAAATGTTTTGAATTATAAGATTCAATTGGGATTAGTCAGCTGTAAAAAACGCTTTATCAATAAC
>CABFPE010000212.1:769058-785526 GCA_900660155.1 Hofstenia miamia | reverse complement strand
TCTAATCCCAAATGTTTTGAATTATAAGATTCAATTGGGATTAGTCAGCTGTAAACGTTGTATCAATGACACATATAAGTGTGATAAACAAGTTCAATTGAGATGCTGTAAACAGCGTATCAACAACAATGCATTCTTCTCAATTTAGAGGTATTATAATTCATTGATAAGCTGTAAACCCACCTTTCGATAAAAGTTGCAGACTTTTGCATTTGATATAGTTGTTTAGGTTAACAAGAATTGCCGAATATAAAATGCCAAAAATTTGAGCACCCCTCGACCTTTCGGAGGCATGTTAAAACCGTTGTCCTTGTTGCTAATGGCGTTGCTAGGGAATTTTAAAGGAATATGATTTTTAAGAAGCCCTATTCTGCAAGTTTCAATCCCCTCAAATCAGATAAAACATAAAACTGGATAAGAATTGTAAATCATGGTGATTCGTACCCTCTAGCTACCTTAATAACCCCTCAAAGTGACGATAGAAAAATGCTAATGAGATACTGAAATCCGTTAAAAAATATTTCACAAATAAAACATTAAAATTTGTTTCAATAACTTAACGTAAAAATAACTTACTCAACTGTGACGTTGGCACTTCCAATGTAATTTGAATGATGACAAACTCTTTCCAACTCCTTTGCTAATTCCGGTTCAATTCCAAATACACGAGAAAGAGTGCACTCGTCAGGGTTATCGTAGTTTTTGAAATAATCTGGACCAACGTGTGTAACATTATCGGCTGCCCAACGACCAACATTAATTAATGGAGATTTCCAGTTTACAGTATCTAGCCAGCCTTCACTGTATGTTGGCAGAGGATCGTCTTTCTCAGCCTCTTCATTCATTAATCACCAGGTCAAATATCCAAGCACATTACTACAACTAATAAGTGTAAAAAATTCTAAGTTGCTAGAAACAAGACAAAAAATATTTTAAAATTACATATACTTAATTAAATTTTACTATTTCTGAATGTTAAATCTCGATTAATAGAGATTAAAAATTAAAGAGCAAGTGTATTGAATGTCATAAAATTGTAACATTATACTCCTTAGTTAGAAATTATTCCGTGTATTTGATTTCATAGAGACTGCCATACCAGGTCAAAATTAATAATCTTGAAAAGTCAATAATGGCCGTCGCAGTTGCTTCGTGATCGCAGTTGAAAATTTTTGTTATTGAATAGTTCTTCGACAAAACGAATATTTGTTTCTCGCGACAGTCACATACAATGATGTTGTCCAAATAGTCTACTTCTAAACCCCATGCACTCTTTGCTGCAGCGATTGTGATCGAGCGAATTTTGGCCAAGCCATTCGAAAATATTCGCAACTGATTGCCACCATTAGAAATAACTACTAAACCTGAGATACTGCAAGCGATCCTATAGCAACCGATGTCAGTTCTTATTCGACGAACCACGTCGAAATCTGGAGTGTATACAGTAAGATTGTTGTTAAGATCACCAATTATCAAAAACGATGACTTGACATTTGCTGCGATGCAGTTGACGTTAACATTTGGGATTCGTGTTTTCCATAAATCTTTGTTATTTAAATCATTAGAATCGATCTCTAGCACTCCCTGATTGACAGAGTATTTACCCATTTCTTCAAAAGTATGCGAAAACTAATATATGGGTTTACTATAGGAAATTGTACTAAAAACCTTTAACATTTAAAGATGAAAAGGAAAGGAAGTTAAAACATCGCATATTTTTGAGTTCATACTATCATACGTGAGATACAATTTGCCATTTAACTGTGCCATTGTATTAATCAGTCGAACGTCGAGATTGGCTTTATTAACCAGAGTGCCCTCCATCGTGTATTTGAATACGAAGTGCTTACCAGCAACATACAAATGTTCATTAGCTCTTGTTATTGCAAAACATTCTTTCACAGGCATTCTAATCATAAACGGATAGAGAATCGTGTGGAGCTCAGCAGTTACGCTACTTAAAAAGCGCGATTTACTAAACATGTTGCGCTTGATTTCTGGCTGAAGATTAAAATCACAATCAAACGTCGTCAGTTGGTTGCTTACATCTTGAATTACTTTAATATTATCACAATGTATTTTGTAGAGCTTCTCCGTTGAATACGACGTATCAAACGGTAAGAGAAAATCCCGCAATTGTATTTGCTGAATTAAGTCAGAATGAAACTTTTCCGTAAGAGCCGCTAGATATTGATGCTTTATAATACGCAATTCACCTTCGAGAAGCTTAAATCTTTCATTAATTTCTGTTGTAAACCTATCTAGGAGCTTTACTCTTTCGGTATTTATAAAGTCAATTTTATCCTTTTTCTGATGTATTAAAATTTTCAAGTAATCAGAGGACTCCGTTAAATTATCTAAGAACCTCAAAATTTCTTCACGCTTTAACACAATTGACACGCGTTCATGTTTCAAATGAAAATTCTAAACAAAATATCACTGAAAAGCTATACAAGCATACATATATATACATATACATACATGCATATACTATTACGTCCCGCTTCGTTTAGGGGTTTTTGCAAAAACCTCTATATAGAGGGACCGGAGCCCATTTTCCCATAGTACAGAGAGGGACTTGGGGCTTTTTGCCGAAAATTCAACTTTTTGCGATTACTCGCTAAAAAACTCATCGATTCTTAAAATATTTCGTATGTAGGTAGGCACTACTGAAAGAAAATGTCTTACAAAAAATCAGGAATTTATGTGGAAAAATCAGCTTATATGGTTATGTGAAAAGAATACATAGAGCGACGTATTAGTATATATATATATATATACAACCATGGCCAAATGTCTGGTGACAAACCCATTTTTTATAAAATTTCTACAATTTAAACTCAATTAAATATTATGTAAAATGAATCTCTCATCTTACTACTGACTAACATTGACCAATGAGATTATCGGTTGTAAAATGAACAATGAAATTGCGTGTAAGTCTCAGTCAATATAACATTAATTGATGTCATTTCAAAGCCATCCTTGTCATGGAACTATCCCACAATATCCTCAATGTCATCATCTGGGCGTGGCAACATTTGGTTTCTGCCTAAAGGTGAAACAATGAAGGTATCAAACTATCTGGTAGTTCTTGAGGATAGGTTACTTACCATGATATACGTACATTGTACGAGCATCTTCATGCACGATGGCGCTCCGCGCCACAAATCGAAGACGGTCACCAAATCGCTAGAATACCAAAATATGGAAATTCTGGGACCATGGGCAGGCAACAGCCCAGACTTTAATCCCATAGAGAATATGTGGAACATTTTGAAATCTATGGTCCCTCATTGTGCTCCAACAGAATATGACGATCTCAAGAAAGAAAATTATGAATGTACGCAGCATCAAATATTTACAGTTTTCATTTTTACTATGATTGTGCACAGTAAGCCATCTCAAATTCGTGAATAAAGGAAGGAAGCATCAAATATTTACAGTTTTCATTTTTACTATGATTTCCAATGTAAAAACATATAATAAAGTAATAATATAGGGGATTGTCACCAGACTTTTGGCCATAGCTGTATATATAATGTCCACAAATGAGAAAATTGGCCAAGAATTGGATTAAATAGCATTATAATTATTTTCTTTTGAAATTGTTATTTATACAAACTCCATACAGTTATAAATTTTTTGGTGTTCGCAAAATGTTTTTATCTGTCAAACATTCTCAATGATAGGTTAAGGGTAATTAATGAGAAAATCTTAAAGTACTTTTAAAGTGATATCAATAGGAGGTCATTAGAATTATTAAATATGCAATAATAAATCTTGTCAATATGTAAATGAACCGCTGTTGAGAGTTGCTTTTATAGTGAAATTTATTACTGCACATTATTGTTTACATATTCATACACGAGATGATATAGAGAAAGTCCAAGCAGAACAAGAAAAGCACTAGATTTACCTCAATACACTTGTAACAGCATGATTGTTCGCATTGATTGCACCATTGGCATATTTTTTGATCGTGAAATTGGCAAATATCTTGTCCGTGGTTATCATTATAAGTTGCATTTGTGGTTTGTGGAGATCGACTTATAGATTTTTCTTCGGTCATCTGAAAGACGTGCTTAATAAATTTCATAATTAAATGTTTCATTTCTAATGAATTTATAAAATGTTGTGGAAAAAACATGTGCAATAAACAAGTTCTCTTCTACTATTTCACCTCGTTTGGTTTCCATGTATGATTATATTACAAAAAATTACTTCATGTTTTTTACGATAGATTTTTAGCACATAAAAAACGTGTATGTACCATCTGCAAATCCATTTTCGAAAAAATATTGATACACAATTTCAATTATATACTAAACCTACGTGAGCAAAAGATCTTTGAAATAATAATGTTTTCAAGTATTACATGATTGGGTAAAAAATGGTAGGGTTGTCAAAAATTATGGAAAACATGTGTGATGTGTATGACTTAGTGTCTTATGAAACATCTTTTGTAGGTTTCTGTAATAATATATTTTGTACTTACATGTTTAACTGCATTATAGATTCTATATTTGCCCCAAATGAATGTCCCTTACAAACCACAAATAATTCTAGATTAAAATTTAGAAAAAGCCAATCCACAAAATTTTTAAATAATTCCATTTGAAATCCTAACATCCGCGAATATGCGCAATCCACGTCCCATTCTTTATCAATCTGCTTCAAATGAGAATTTCAATGTGCGCATTATGTTCATAATAACCTACCAACATTCTTAGAAATCGTGATTTAGCACACAAACCAAATAATAGTAAAAATATCTTGGCGTACCCAAAATACACTCGTAGGCAAAGGTCAAAAATATTATTAACTACTTGTAAAATGAATGCGAAAAGAGCTAAACACCTATCCTAATTTATTTATTAGTAACGAATAGGACAGCCAGGTGCGAAACTATGACAAATTCGGTAGGGGAGGGCAAACAAATTTTACTGAACGGGGAGGCTAAGAATAAAAAAATTGTTGGTATTAAATTTTGTAAATTGATTCTTTGATGGCCTTATTTAAAAAAAACTTTAGTTTGAAAGGGAAAAAATGGACCCACATTTATGGTTTGATAAGCAATGCCCCTTACCAAACATTGGTGTCGTTACAAAATACAATGCGTTAATCCAAAGATACTGCATAGAAAATAACCTATTATTAAATGTAAAAGAAAATATTACAAGACAGTGAAAAACTAATGATAAACTTTTTAAATTTTCAAAAAAACTGCAGAAAATCAAATATTCCATATTTAGCACATGAGTGCATCTAATATACAAAATGTCTCCAGTAGATTGTAGGAACGCTCGAGTCATTTTTTACAAACACTAAGTTTTGGATGAACTATTTCTTAGGACTACCTAAGAGTAGATTAATTTAAAATATATGAAATGAATTTAAATTGTGATATAAGAGAACTACTTGAATTGAGGGAAGGGGAGCGGATCGGAAACATTTGTGAATGAATGTGGTTAGTTCGGATCTATATCTAAACGTAGCACAAAAATTCTAAAGGATAAATGTTATACATTTTCATGCTTAAAACAGCACTGGTCGACAGTACATGGACAACCATCAGGATGATACTTTAAAAAAGGGCAAAATTTACTTTTTTTAGTTCCAATGGACTTCTGCCGCTCCAAACTTTCTTTTAACCAATCCCTTATCTGAATATGTCCACTATTGCAGACAAAAAGTGGAAATTGATTGCGGATTAATGTTTGTAAGCCCCCACATTGCTGTTTGAGTGTTTGAAGCGACTTCTTTCCAAGTCTATCCACTACGAGTTTCATACTAATCCGACTACCTTGCCGCCATTTTCCATCCTGATGGGAATCTACTAAAAGCATTTCCAATAACAAATTGATTACTTCCTCAATAACACGCTTATTAATTTGAGATGCGTTTCTAACTGGCTCAATTAATGGGCGAGGTTGGAAATGTTCTCCAGCAAATTGTAGAAAATGATCTGCCTGCAATTTTGCATCATTTTTTAGTCCAATAATGCATTCTCTTCTAGTGGAAGGTATTCGCAATTTATCACGTTTTATTGTAAACCCAATTTTAGAACCTAAACTAGCGATATAGTCTACATAACCATGATAGCCACCTTGACCTTGCCATCTGTTTTTAAAATCCCACTGACAACAAGGAATGAGACAAAAATTGGAATTTGATCTAGCAGCAATCACAGGAATCCAGGGCGTCAATTCATCAGAGTGATTACCAATAATCCAATCAGCATTTTCGAACAAATCTTCAGGTAAAATCACCTTTTCCTTCAAATTCAGATTCGACCAACTCGACCAAATAGGTCGACCTCTTAAATCAATACCACTGCCAAGGTGACCAAAGTCATCCAAAAGATAAACTAAGAGTCCATTTCCACAACATATATCAACAAATACTTGCTTTTCACTACCCCAATATGTCAACAGATAGGCACAAATAGCAATGTCTTCATGAATAAACTTATCGGGATCAGTTCCTCTCCAAATGGCTTTTAAATTTTGGGCATGTTTTGCTTTTAAATTCTGATAATGACATAGATACACGGACTTATCTACTAAACATAAAGAACCTCGACTGTGTGAAGGCGGAGTTTTACACCATGAAATTAGTTTTCTGCAAAGAACATTGATTAACCAATCATTCGTTTCATGATCATTCGAAAATAAACAGTAAAGGGAAAGATTGCGTTGGCGCAATTCAAGAATAAACCACCAACATTCCTCCTTATACAATGGACAAAACGCGTAGGAATGTGTTGCTTTGTCTATTAAAATAACTTCATTTGTAATTTCAGCAGTTGAGCGCTTCGGCACTAAATCACGAAACACAACTTCAAGAACATTCGTATTATTGGACAACGTGCGTAATTGCGAAGTAAATTTTGATTTTATGCTATCTTTGGGTGACTCTTTTGCTAAAGTAAAGAGATTGGAAGCTAAAGTTGGCAGATCGCTCACCAAACAGTACTGCTCCGATGATATTTCTGCATGACTAAATGAGCGGCGCAAAATTTCAGGTCGCTCAATGTAAACAGAAACTGATTCATGAAAATCATCAGCAGTATAATCAAATATAAATGTTTTAACAACTTTCCACATTAACTAAATAGTGCAAAAATTAATATAATCCCAGGATAGATTAAATCCATAAACTCAAGTTTTCCTCAAATTCAAAATTGTAGTACCTAGATTATTCACGAGACAACATTTAGTTACAATTATTACAGATATAAACGCACACTCTAACTACTTGCAGTAAAACGATATTTTAGATAAAAATCATGTATATATGTATCAAATGACATCTTGAAACCCTCAGAAATGGTTTATTCTGCATAAATTTGAGGAAGAGTATAGATTCAATCAGTTACCTGCTAGAAAAACTTTTTAACCGATTGAAAAAATGATAACTGAAAATTTTGAAAAGCCAAATATTCACTGTTGATTTGTAGCGAAACTTTTTAGGGAAGCGTACAAGTATGTTTCAATTGTAGCAGTCTACCCATATATTTAGCTTTGTTGAGGAATTTTCGCAGAGAGGTGATAATGGAAGAAAGTTAGCAAAATCCTGTAATCAATAAATATTTCGCTTCTCCACTGATAATTAATTTGGAGGCAGATGAACATACACACAATGAAATACGCCAAAGTGGGCATGAAATCTTCCCTGGGGAAAAAATCTTTCTCGTATTTCACTTACCACTACTCTTTTCAAATATCAGAGATCAGTGAAGTTGTACAACTGCATCCCCATGGTATAACAATGATGATTAAGATTTTGACTGTGGTAGGAATAAAACCAATTTCCCTATTCTGCGAGCCGACCTCTAGAAATGCCTTTTCAGAAAGTTAATGTAGTGATTTTGGCAACACCCACAACTAGTCAAACGCTTTCAATAAAAAATTGCTGAAATAACATCATTTGTACATTTAAACCCAAAAACAATTCTTTATTATTTGTTTGTTTTCAAATGCAGAGTTTAGGGAACATAATCTACGAAAATATAATACGAAAATACCAAGCATAAACCAAATTATACAGTTATAGGGAGTCGCAAAAAACATGAAGGTTAGAATCCCAAAGTTTTTTAAAATCAGTAGGCCAATTAATAAAAATTTAGCGACTTTAATTACTATAAACGAGCAAAAAAGTGCACTAAAAATTCTTCGATTTCAAGATGTTATAGCAGAGTAAGTAATATTTCCTATAGTTTAGATATCTAACTGAATAATGACAGAATGAGCTTTGCATAACTGTACATTACATTAAGCTAGAATATTTGGTGATGCATTTCATATAAAGACGTGCGATTTTAGAAATCCCGCTATTGTTCTTTCAATGTAACTCTGTTCATAGTGATCTAATCAGTGAATAACACTGACTTTTAGTATAATATTGTGTTGCATTGATCTAGGTTTGAGAAGTCACAGTCATGACTGCCGACCGCAGGTTCATCACATCTGATCTAAATTGAAAGTTACAATGGTGTGATTTCTAAAATCACAAGTTGGCCTTCCGAGGGTTAACAAATGCAAATAAAATGATTAGAATTACGATTAAAAAGTAACTATAAATATTCTACAACGACCATGCAGGTGCATCAAATTAAAATATTAAAGAATCTTAGAAATAAAATGCAAAGAAAATTTAACAGTTGATTAAATTTAGCACAAAGAACATCACACAATATGAATTTAAACACAGCGTTACTTAAAATTACGAGGTCAGTAAAATAACTAATAGCACATTTATACTACAGTTAGTTATTGGATTATAGATCATTTTCAATTCTAAGGCTAATTATAATTGTAGTAGATAAAACCTTTTACTACTGAATTAAAAATTAGCCATGAAATATTCAAAACAATTTTTTTAAAGTGTAACATGACAGTTATTTACAACGACAACTTAAATGCTGTATGTAAGGTACTATTAGAAATGAATTCAAATAAAAAGAAAATTGTAATAAATGATCATATTTAAGAGAAACGAATGTAATTTAACCCAGACTTAACCACATCGAACGATATCAATGTAATAGCAGTGTTATGTATAAATATCTACATCAAATAAAGCAATAATAAATAGAAGTCAAATTTTTTAAGGTTTAACATAATAAGCTAACTGGAAAATTGACATTACTTTGAAAAAAATCCATTTCTAAACAGGAACGAACGATTTTATTTAGTATTGTAAGACTTTGCCTGTCATTTTTGGGGTCTGCAAATGTGCGATTTATGCTACGAAGAGGGCTTTCGTGTCTTTAGAAACTAAGACATATATTCATTTAGTAAGCCACTTAGCTGCTTTCAGCATTCTGTAGAACTTCCATAGCTCTTTTTTACATTATTAATAATTAATAATAATTATAAAGTATATACGTTAGTGTGGTAATTAGCGGTTTTTGTGACGATTCGAGAATTTTAAGTTACAATTTATGAAACCTTTTTACTCTACTAGTACTGTGGCTATGGATTAGATTTATCCGCTATTTTATAGCCGGTCAACAGCTTTACACGGCAGTATTTTTGATTTTTTCGATTTATCAATTCTGGATCGACAATGTCTGAATAAAATATTAATATTACAACTTTTACGATAGCCGTGCTTTTGAATATTAGAGTAGTCCGTTTTGGAGACCTATTGGTTCATAAGTTTTATGCTATCGACACCGTTTAAATACCATTCTGGACAATAATCATATTTTTAATAATGTGATTTCTCTAATTTGGAGTGATAAATATATGCAATCAAAACTTGGAACTTGTAAGATAACTTTGCCTTGTGATAAAATGAAGCATAAAGAAAATTAAGTTTCTGGTTAATTTAATGGCTCTTTGTAATGATTCAAAAAAAGGAAATTAACCCATATAAGCTTCGCAGGCCTAGATAAAGGTTTAAAATTTTCCTTAAATTCAAACTTATCCAATGGGCACTATCTAGATGCAGAGCGATTATAATGAATATGGAGCTTTGGCTCGTTTTTTGATTTGCTCAATACATTCCTTGCAAATTGAGAACACTTAAACATTCGTTGCTTACGAATCCAAAATTTTTCTCTGTTTTCACATGTAATATGAGTTGGCTTCTTTGAAAGAGCTCTTTCTTGTGCACCCTCTAGCTGAAATTGATTTCTTAAGCCATGACAGAGCTCACTAACATTCAATTTAAGATAACTTTACTGAAATAAACCAAACAAAACATGTTATTGGTTTCCATCTTTAAATATAATTCTATAAATTCTATTGCTACTGGAAAATTTATCTAGAGAAGTCACGTTATTGATATTGTTTAGAAAATCAATTCTGCCGGTGCCTTATTCATAAAAATGATCATAGAGTTACAAATTCATACATACATACATAAATGCANCATAAAGGTCAAACGAAATTGATAACAACATATCAATAGAGACTAAGTATTATCATATATAAGTAAAAATCACGAAAAATAAAAATGAAAAAATATAAATTTTTTTCCTATGTACAAAACACCATTTGGTTACATAACACCAATATATGTGGTGAGCGTTACAAAGCACCAATATATATGAAAATTTTATTACAAATCACCAATATATATGTATATATATATATATGCAGAATGAAAATTGTAATTCTTCTTTCAAAGACCAATTTTAAGGATTACTCGTTTAAATGAATAAAAAATCAAAGTTTAACAACTAAATGATATATAAAACAATCCAAATTACTCAGCTTGACTTGATATTTACAAAAATTAAAACTAAAATAATGACTTAGTCGTTACAAATTCGTAATTAAAAACTGTCATTCAAACGAAAACCTGCACGCTAATTTTCGAGCATTAATAGACAATTTTGAAATATTGAGAAAATAAATTCTGAAATCTTACAACTTTGATAATAATATAAACATGAAAATATTCAATCAAAAAAATGTTAGTTTAAAGGCAAACAAACAGAATTCGTTTGTTTTAATAAAAAACACAATTACGAAAACGTTTGCAATCTTATGCTAGCTAAATTCTTATTAAATTACAAAATAAGACCTCAATTAACAATAATCTTCGTCTCCACCTGATTACAAAACTCTATTCCAAGAGGAATACACGTTAAATATTCCAAAAATTTCGGCACAGCAACTTGTTTAAAAACAAAAAATACTAAAGACAAACAAAAAAATAAAATTACAACGAAAAAGGCTAAGACGGCAAAAATAATTTTCTTTAGACGATCTTTCTTATTAAGATTGACACTTGGCACAAGTATGAAAGCCAGAAGCATTCCATAGACTAAACCACCAAAATTCATGTAATTGTCAATCCAAGGTAGGAGACCTAAGAGAAACAATGCTGACAACATAAATGCCAAGCAACCAAATGCGCGCATTTGGCTCTCCAGCACGGACCAGAGTTGGATTAATTCGACAACGTAGCAACCTAGAATGCCAAACTGACAAGCGGATGGGCCCACTTGGGCTTGATATGGAAGAACAATGGCACTGAGTAAGGTGCCACCAATTCCACTGACAAAATAAATAATAGCAACACGTAAAGGACCACAAAGCACTTCCACGTATTTTAATAATGTAAACTGAAACACACAAGTAATAATAAGTTGTATTAGCCCAGCATGTATAAACAAAGAAGTAAAAATGCGGTAAATCTGATCTGGTTCGTTGTCTTTGTAAAAACCGTAAAGCCCACAAACTTCATTCCAGCAATGCACCTGGGAGCATAATGAAGCTTCAGGGTGATATACACCTCCGACAAAATGACAGTATACTTCTGTTGCAATGATACAAGTGCCGCGAACACCTACACAGCAAGGTTTTGCAACCACTTTACACGACATGTGAAGATCTTTGTCAAAACTGGGAACATCACTCTCTCGACAAATTGGCCAATCTGTAATATTATTTGGCCATGTATGGGGCTCGACATCGGATGGCCTCAAGCAATAGTTTCTATCTTGACCACAAACAGGACCTCTACCTGGTTCATCATATTTCAGAAATCTCAGAAATTGCCCAGTGCAGTCAGACTCTACTGCTTGAAAGCAAGCATCACTTTTTTGACAACAACCAGAATTAAACTCCTGTTCCCTGTCTACTAATAACTCAGCGAATAGGGCATTATCCATTCTCATACAGGGTGAATATTTCGCTCCAATCTTAATCAAATCAGTAGAATTGGGGCCAATCCAAATATTTTCAGGAACAGAAACACGTACAGCATTAAACTCAAGCGTTCTACGAGAAATGTAGCCATCAATAGGACGGTATCCAAAGCCAATAGGTCCTATACCATAACTAAATATTGTAATTAGCATCACCATAATTTGTACAATAGTAATCCAAAATGAGAAATATGGGCGATGGGTGCACAATCCAGTAAGCTGTTCTCTAATATGACTATCTAAGCGTTTTGTTGATTGATAGTAAACTCGAAAATTTCCATTATTTTGTTCAACAATACCCGGTACTTTTTTACGTGGAATTCCTGTTTTAATTTTAGGTTCAACACGCCATCCCCGTTCTGCAGGCCGCATACCCAAAATTTTATTAATTCGTCGTCGAGTTTTTAGGCCGCCTTTACCCTCTTCAACGTGTTGCTCTTTATCACGTGAAATAATTGCAAAAACCGTATTATCTTCCACATCAACAGGCGGAACAGAATCACCCAAAGTAATGTTGGGAGTGTAAGAGCTATCAACTATTTCAGGCTTTGTTCTGGAGAAGGTTCTGTAAAATGCTTTTTTACCCAACTCCATGACAGACGGTTTTCTCATCACTTTAGGATTGGAAGAGATGTTGGTACTTGTTGAACTAACGCGATTTGTTTGGTTGGTTTGGTTACTAGATTTTGAAAACGTTCGATTGACAACAGGTGGTAGAAAAACCCTATTAGCATTAAGAGCACTCGGAGTGGCAGGATTTGATGCGAAGACGGAAGCATTATCATCAAAATTAGCTAAATGATCGACAATCAAATTACTGAATAATTGAGGCTGTTGCGCTGCTGCATAGGGACTTTTTAAACGACCAAACAAGACAGATTTATATTGACCATACACAGCTCGATGCTTGGCTACCCATTTGCGATTAAGCAAGTTGTATTCCTCCTCATCTTGACCTACTCCTAAAAAATTTTTTGTTGAATGTGAGAATTGTCTACCAGTAGAGCGAACGCGATTGACAATGTCCCTGGAAATGGATTCTTGTCGATATACCGAGGAAGATCTCGCCGAATCATTGTACTCCGAAGTATCTTCAATAATGAGCTCACGAGGAATACTTAAATAACCAGAAGGAACCGAACGCAAGGTGTGGGATGTACAGGCAACTTCCCATGTTTCACTATTTTCACAAGAAATATCTTCGTCACTGGAATCCATTATCAAGAGCAAATCTTGCAATTTCTACCATCATGAAGTGATGACAATTTCAGCATGTGGATTTCTAAAACACGCTCTAGATTTATGGTACTACAAAACAATTACGATAAGAAACCTAAATGATACAAGTTCAATATAATAAATTTGTCAAGCCTAAAATTTAATAACAGCATTCGGAAACGGAGAAGAGCTATTTGTTACGTAGCACACTTAATGATCCTACGTACAGACAATTTTGAAGGGGTTCAATAAACAATAAGTGTGCTTCGATCGAAACACTAATGAATTTGCGACATGAAAATTGTAGCTTTACATTAAGAATAAAAGCAAAATTTTCATTCAAAAATGCAAAAATGTGTGTACTCGTACTTCCCTATTCATCAGGTAGGTGTTACTATGGTCAACATTTGCATGTGTCAATAAATTTCGTTATTTATTACACATGGATTACAATTTAAAGAAGAGTAGACTCCATTTGCATTAACCCAATTTCTGCAAGATTTACTTATTAGTAACTAATCGATTTGTAAACATTGTTAAACATTTTTATCTGCAAAGAATATTGAAGGCCGTTTGCATGAACACACCTTTAGTGTTGGCCCCGCTCATGCAATATTGAAGATTTGTGCTAAACTCATTCTTGTGTTTGAAGTGCATGCAAATCGAATTATTTTCAATGAAAAACCTGATTATTGTAAAAAATAATCAAATTCTTTTCATACCTAGTGTTCAATTGCTTATTGGTCGTCTGCACCAGCTAATATATCCACGAAAATTTAATGCAGTGAAATAGATATGACCAGTCACAGGAATGTTTATCATAACCAGTAACAGTGAAAATTACATGTCCAGAAAGCATAAAGTGGAATATTTGCACACTACAAATTAAATGAATTATACAATAATTGTACGACTGTATGCAACGATTTAGATACAATTGATACTCGCATTACTGCAATATTTTAAAGGAACCATGGATATTAAATTTAGCAGATTAGGATGTTAGTAAATTACAGTCAACTTTAACAGTAGAAATATTTAATGCAAGATGAATACTATTTGGAATTTTTAAGGATACAACAACTACCCAGTATTAGACGAGTTTGACATTTAAATGAAGACTGAATGATTGTATTTTAGGCAATTCATGAGGAAAACTATCGGAGCTGTATAGTCTATATAATCATTTTTTACAGTGCACAATTATCTAAAAACCCATGATTAAAAATGATAAAATGTAAAACATTTTATCAAAAACTTCAGGAAACCGCATGTCTTTGGGCTAATAAATGATTATTTTATTTTGAAAGCAATCATTTAATTGTCGTCTACACATATGTAATACACAAAACACTACAAAAGAGCTGGCATTAGAATAAACGCATTAATACTTAACGCATTACGGAATTCAACAAGTTACTTTCGCGTGTCAATGTAATGGAAAATGTGAGTAACAACATAAACAATCAACTGATAATGCATTGTAGAAACCTAGGAACACCAATACACAAAAATTTACAGTGATTTTGTCTTTCTAATGTTCTTCATTATTAAGGAAATCATATACATTTACATTCATAAAAAATGAGTAAAACTCAATACAAAAAGCGAATTTCTAATATTTGGACAAAAGTATTGGTTGACATCATAGACACTAGTGTTGCAAAAAATCATGAATTTTCAATTTAAATTCAATTATAATTTTTCATTTATATTGTATAACGAAAAACAATCCACGGTAAAAATTAATATCAAACACAAAAATGACAACTACGAAAAAATTCAATCAGCTTCCTATCGCCTACTGCCTGCCAAACAGTTTGAAGCAAAAATATAAATCACCGGATTACCTGCATCGGATTTTTTCTCAAATTAGCAGCTTTACCGGATGCTCAAAAAAGTACTATAGAGATCTATATTCAAGTAAAAAATGTATATATTGCTACCATAAAGTTGCTTTATTGGTTTATATATATATATATATGGGGATATTTCATCATACATAGTAAAAGATAGAGTATCTTCCGCACATGTCTGGATCAACTCCAATTTACCTAAAAACAAACTATGCGAAGAATTAGCTGAATTAATCAATGTTTACTGCTCGAACAAATTGACACGATTTTTTTAGGATGTCAAAATGGAAATGTAGAAAACTTACTGAAATAATCTTAAGTAAATGTACGTATTGAATAAAAATTAGAATAAGTTTCCTGATAGCAAGAACGAAATGCATTTTGAAATAAAGAAAAATGTTTTGTCACTTACGATGAGAATTTTAAGGCAATTGCAGTCTTACTTCTTTCACAGTTTTGCGTTTTCGATGGACGACTTTGTGAAGGAACTGCTTCTGTACTTCGACTTAATTGCGGTTTTGAAAAACCTCTGCATTAAAACAATATCTCTTTCCCTGTATAATTTATAACCTGTAGATTGAGTATGTGGGTCTTGATAAATCTCTTATGTTTAATCGAAAGAGCAAACCAAGCATCTTCAAATTATAACAACTTTATTGAAGCAATTAACCACCTTTATACGATTTTAGAAAATAGTGGATATGTTCACAGAATTATTAAAAGACATGTAGATGATGTAATTTTATTAAGGAACATAAATAACAACCAAACTGAATCAAATGAAGAAACAAATTTAAAGCAAGTATATTGGAAGCTTTCATTCATTAATGACAAAGTTAAAGTGTTCCAATAAAAAATAAAGAAGTTAGATTTAAAGTTAAATAAATCGAGAATAACAGCAATATTAACATGATTACAAACTTTAATTGTTCTGTAATTGTTTACAAATATACGTGTGAAGATTGTCAACAATCTTACATCGGAGAGACACGAAGACGTTTTGCTACAAGAATTCATGAACATCTATCAGGACATCTAAACTCAGAAATTAACCAACATCAACATCGAATTAAGAAAGAAAATTTTGAAATATTACTTAAAAAAAGTATCCATTAATTGTAGAATCATTATACATCAAGAAAGAAATCAAATCAAATTTAATGAACAAACAAAAATATTATTTTATCAATATTTTTAGTGCATGCAATATATATATATATATATA
>CABFPE010000212.1:740175-763332 GCA_900660155.1 Hofstenia miamia | reverse complement strand
ATATTAATAAATAAGATTGCATGTAGCATTTTTAGAAGGCGAATTTCGGTACTCTTTCCGAAAATGTATACTGGTTTTATTATGTATTACGCCATTAAGTTTAGTGAATATACGATCTCTTTGTTTAATTTCTATATTTAATATTTTCCATGTGTATTAACGAAATAGTTTAAAATTAGTTATTTTTTAACATGTAAACTAGACAAAAGCGTTTTTTACTAATGTCTAAAAATTCCATGGGCATTTATTATGAAAATTAATTATTGGTTGAAAAAACCGTGATACGATAAATATGTTACAATGATTTTTGACAAGTGCGATTTTTGAAGTTCCCGGATTATACTCTAAGCTTTTTCGAAATTATGGAAAATTAGTTTGTAATATTATGTGTACGTATCCCGAAAGGGGTTGATATAATACGGTATATATTAACGCGATGTAATGCAAATAAAATGTGATATTAAAAATTACTCATACCAAAAATGGTCTGTGATATTATCAAAGTGAACCCGAAAGGGGTTGTTATAATACGGTATATATTAACATGGCGTAATGCAAACAAATGTGATATTATCAAAAATTACTCATACCAAAAAGTGTAAACTAAATTTGAACATGAATCATGCAAATAGGCCCCAATATGGTACACTAATTAAAAGCTATTAGCAAGCTGTCAGCCAGTTACCCCCGATCTGTCAAAAAGCACTTTGTGAGTTATCGCAATCTGTCAGAAATTCATTAGTCATCTGTCAATCAAATGGTGAGTCACTAAAAACACCCTCGATATCGCAGAGGTCAAAATGTCAGTTTGTGGAACAGGGTCTGTTCTTATATTACTACTGCATACTAATATTAAAGACATACTATTTTATTATGTCCTTGCTTTATATCAATCTTAAAATTATTTAATCTATTTATTTGTTTGATATACTTTGGTAATTCATTTCATGTATTTATAGCTGTGTTTAGAAATGAGTTTTTCATTATTCGCTTTTTATACCTAATTGATTTAATTATATGCGTTCTTTGTTTTGCTTATTATTTTTGCGGAAAGAAAGTCATTTTTGTTGTATGGGAAAGTACTATTAATTATTTTAAAGAATATCTTTAGGACATTAATGTAGATATAATATTGTGGATATAGAAAATAAGTTTGATATTTTTTGTATTCACTCTTCTTATTAAAGCTATGATTATTAACTGCTACTTTGATAGCTCAATTTTGTTGTACCTGAAATTTTCTAAGGTATTTTCGTTTATATCTGTGTAGAGTGTATTAGCATAGTTGAAATGACTTAACATTAAACTAAGTTTTTGAGAAATTAAGTTAATTGCTTTAATCAATATGATTTAGTTGTTTTTCAAAATTTCAATGCCAATCAAAAAAAATTCCAAGGCATTTAAAGGACTCAATTTGTTTTATATGAATGCCTTTAAAATTAAGTTAATATTGTGAAATATAAGTAGATGCAGCATTTTACTTAACAATACAAAATTAAGTTCTTAAAGGATTCACTTTTAGTCTTTAAGAAGTAATATATTTATCGAGAGATTTACAATTTTTCTCGAAAGTTTTGAATTGCCTTTCGAGAAATTTATTAGAATTCAATAATATTGTGTCGTCTGCATATTGTATAATATCACCTGTTGTTAAATCGGATAAATCATTTATGTAAATATTAAATAGTAAGGAACAAAAATTGTCCATTTTTAGTGCAAACACAATCTGAAAAAGATTCCTTAAGCTTTACTCGTTGCATACGATTATACAAGTAACTAGAAATTAGACCCACACCATAATTAGAAAAACCTAGAACTTTAACTTTTTGTAGTAATATACTGTGATCAATCGAATCGAATGCTTTAGAAAGGTTTAGCAAGCTATTGCTGAGTATTCATTATCATTGTAAGTTTTTCTCCATTTTTTCAATAACTTGTATTTAGACGTTACAGTGGTTGATGCAATTGCTCATAGGCGGATTTTCACTTTCACGCTTGCTAAGGCTGCAACAGATGCTGAATCTTGTAAAACAGCCAAATTTTGCGACATTATTGAAAAAGGCTATATACTTCAGCAGATTGCTTTTGAATGTCAAAATGATGCAGGTAAATTCACAGGAGTCTTCATTGCCAAACTTGGCAAGTCCTTTTTATGGTCATCCAAGAACCACATGTGGCGGAATATTTTAACCCTAATCCTGACAAACTTTTTTATGTACGTTGGTTTCACAAGGGGGAGGGGTAAAAATACCCCCAGGTTTATTTTTGTAATGTTAATGCTATTGTCATAAAATTTGGCTCAAAAGTACCATGGGATAAAAAGTTTGAAAATATTCCAAAAGAAACATTTTATCCAGACATTTTTTGCTGACGTCAGCAGTTTTGCAAAAAATTTGGTAAAAATGCTAAGGGATGTCTTATGTCAAAATTGTTATTATTTTTGGGCAACTTTTAAACTTTTTCTGTTCAAAACACAATTTTGAAGTCTAGTAATAACTTAAGGCATATTAAATTGTAGTTATTAGTTCTGATGTCAGCATTTTTTGTCTTTGTCTAGCAATTTTTATATATCTATATTGAAATAAATGTCAATCACCATTGAGAAAATTGTCATAATTCTTTGAGAAAAAATGCTTTCATCCTAAAATTTTCACAGAATGTGTAAAACTAAATTTAATGCAGTGAAAAGTTCAGCCAACTTTTTAAATTTGATTTTAAAAAAGTTATTAATAAAAATTCACATGTGAGAGGGGGCAAATTTACCCCCCCCCTTGTGAAGAATATGGTTAATCAACGTCTGAGCATTATCATTCAGTAGACAAATGCTGCATGTATATTGGGGACAATAGAAGAAGATCTTCATTACAAGAATTGTTTTATATCTTCTAGACAGATGGAATGTTGAAAGGACAAAGTACTTGCATTTTTTGCATATAAGAAGATATAGGAAATTGTATGGTAAAGTTGGGCAAACAGACATCAACATGCTCATGTAGCGGAAGTTCTTGTATTAAAAAGGAGAATGCTCAATAATTTAGAATGAAGTGCTGCGGGTAAGTTCACCAGTTTCTTGAGGCTTTTAAGAGAAATTCAATTCAGAATACTATACTTCTAGAATAAAAGGAAGCCTAAGCAAGAGTTGAAAAGCTGATTAGAAAAAATATCAATTGAAGTTTTCCTCTAAAAGATTTGAATTATAATTTTCATTACTAAATATTTATTATACATGTTTTAAATGTTGATTTAAGACATACTAAATTTTATTAAATGTAATGAATCCGTAAAAAAAATTATGCTACAACATTTACATATTTACTGAAGATTATTTATAAATTATTTAAAATGATGCTCTAAATTTTACGCATAATGCAGCATCTAATATTAAGCATTTTGCGTTTCAGGCTGTTCTGACAATTTTATTCCCTTGGATATATAGGTTGCTCAGTATAGGTATTTATAATTTACCTAATCTTAATTCTCTCCCCACAATGTTCTTATGTGAAAACATTATTAAATAATTATTATTCATGATTGACAAAAACTTAATAACTAATTCATATCATAGCAATGTGTTATTATCTCTTACCTTCAAAATGAATGTAAAATTATGGATGACTATAATTTTCACATCCATTTTATTGCTTCCAAAAATGAACTAGAGTTGCATAAATTGCCAACTTTCATATATTATTCCATATAGCATTCAAAATATCTTATTTTGTATGAACATTGTGTTGCTCATAAATATAATCTACTAAAAACTAATATAATAATATTGTATATTGAAAAGCATGTGTGTGTGAATAAATCAAATTAATAAAATTGCATGCATAATTTTTAGGAATTGAAATTGTATCTTTATGCATAAAACCATGTTTACTTTTTTTCCAAAACTATTTTTATTTTAACATGTAAGTCTATATTTCATACATCTGTAATGCTAAGTCGCTTTTATTCATAACCCATGTTTAATTTTTGCAATTACTAGTTTGCTTTTATTATGTATTACGCCTGTAATGTCAAGTTTAACGAAAAATTTTCTCATTTATGTATTTGGATATTAGCAAAACGAATTAATCACATGGAATTTTTACAATGGAAAAATAGCAACGTATTTGAAAAAACGAAAATGTAATCCTTTGCATGTAATGTATTGATTGCAAAAACCGAAATAAACTTTGTACATAGAACCGGCTAAGCAAAGAGATTGTTGTTTTTTACCTCTTGCATATTTGCTTTGATCAATATTAATGCGCTTAGAAACACGCTCTAATGCAAATAACACATCATTTTCAGGTTTTTTTATTTGAAATATTTGGGTTTTGGTTCTATGAATTATATTCCTTGAAGCATGGTGTTACATGTTTAAACATTGTTACAACAAACATGCCTTAAGTGAAACCTAGCGTCAAAAATATTAGTTTGCCTAAATCCTAAAAATCAAAAATAGAAATTTAGTCAAAAAAATTTATTTGTTCAATTTAACTGTCCATTACTTAGTAAACAAAAGTGCGTGAAATTTTAGTTGGGGTTAAATGTAATGCCGATCCTTATAAGTGGTTTATGAAATTGCTGATCTGCAGAGATTAATTACAATACGAAATGGCTTTGAATAATTTTTTGTATTTGAATAAACATGCTTGTTTTCCTAATTCTGCTTGGACTAATCTTAGGGAATTTAGGTAACGAATTAGTAACGTGTGATAAATAATATCAATAACACAGAGCAAGATTATATCTAGCTAAAATATGAGCTTAGTGATCAAATATTCGTCAGCATTTTGGTATGGATTCTATCATAAAGAGCAAAATGCTCAGTAGTATTCTGAAAAACCTCTAGAACTGAGCTCATTACAGCGGTAAAATATTTTGCAATGTTGATATTACAATATATTCACAAGGTTTTGCAGCGTTAATTAGAAAATTAGCATACTTAAGACGTGGTTTCAGAATGAATGAAAGTACAAACAAACGAATATTGGACGTAAGTTTTTCAATCAGTAATGCAGTTATATTACATTAGATGTTTGATGTGAGCGCCATTCATTCAATCACCTATTTCAATAGGGTAACGTCAGAGTGAACAGCATTTCAGTCTTATCAAAATTGTCTACTTCTGCAAACATTCTTTTGAGGCATTAACCCACTGTATATGTGCATGGATCTTCCTTCAAACAACCCCCCCCCATCAAAAATCGGTAAAATTGAGGTCTGAAGACCATTTTCAAATAGAGGCTCACAAGATCTGTGGTTCTTTGAATTATTATAGTCGTTCTAAATAAACTACAATGAATGCAGCAAAAACTAGTCCATTTTAGATTGAAAAATGCTACATGACTTTCAAATACATTCTAGTATTAATCGTACTTGTGAACATGATCTTGCAAAACGGAGCACCTGGTTTGAACTGTGATTGGATAAATAATAAATAGAATAGCTTTTTGGGATCAAGCATAGCATTAATCAACTGCTTGGCATAATAGGCTATGCTTCTTTTTATAGAGATGACAAGCATATTTCACATACAATGTGTATCATGTTTTTGATTGTGCAGACATTCATATGTATTATCCACATCAAGATTATTAGTTGTGTAATACATTGTTTGCAATATTTTTGCCCACTATATTGATATTTTAAATTGAGTTCTCGTTCTGAAGAATAAGTTGGTGTATTTTCAATTGCTATGACAGGAATCTCAAAAAGTGGTAATAGCCCATGTGTTTTTTAAATGAAAATTAAAATGCTTTACTAAAGCAACAAAAATTGCTTACTGCCTTTTTTTATGTACTTAAAATAATTCTTGGGAACTGTAAAATTTTTTTAGGAATGTTTTGAAAATGACTAAGAAATTTTCTGAGAACCTCTACAAGAAGGAAAACCTTAATTTAAATACTGCTAAGAGAAAGCACCCTTTTTCTTATCATATGGACATCTATGTTTATGTATCAACATTTGCATTACAAGCACCTGATACAAGAACACATCTTCACTGTATATTCTTGCCCTTGAGTAACAATAGACCATATTTCTCATGCTCTACGACTTTATACAGAACGTCATCACCGTCGGAGGAAATGGAATAATACAGAAAATTAAAGATAAGTTTTCAAATTTAATAAAGCACGTTACTAACAATTTTAGGCACGCTAAAATCCACGTCAGAGAAGCTGCTACTATTTCACCAAAATTATAAATTATTAATTTACATTATTTATAGAATATAAGAAATGAGGGGTTATTACCTCTCTGTCATTTTCCCCATAATTGCTTTGGAATAATCTTTTCATCAAATAGCTTAAAGCCTGTAGCTTAACATTCCTATAAATTAAACGAACTATTTAATCTGAAATTTCTGTTGGAAATAAAGTTAAATTATACAAATCTCTCGTTCTCTCCAGTTTGACTTATGGGTCTACCATATGGTGGGCAAATTCTGGTGATCTTTCACCATATTAATATTATTAATATTATTGTTTCTTCATTTGATTCAGCTTGGTTGTTGTTTATGTTCCTTAAAATAATTAACAACAACTAAGCTGAATCAAATAAAGAAGGAAATTAAAAGTAAGCACATTGGAAACTTCCTTTAATTAATAACAAAGTGAAAGTGTTCCAATCAAGAATAAAGAAGTTAAATTTAAAGTTAAATAAATCGAGAATAACACCAATATTAACATCATTACAAACTCAAAATATTTTAACAAACAAAGATCCTGTAGCAAAGTTGCTGTCTTCTTCTATTGTTTACAAATATACGTGTGAAGATTGTCAACAATCTTACATCAGAGAGCCACGCAGACATTTTGCTACAAGAATTCTTGAACACTCAGAAATTCACCAACATCAACATCGAATTTAGAAAGAAAATTTTGAAATATTACTTAAAACAAAATATCCATTAATTGCAGAATCATTATACATCAAGAAAGAAATCAAATCAAATTTAATGAACAAACAAAAAATTATTATAACATCAATATTTTTTAGTGTATGCAATATATTATTTAGTGTAGTTAATTGTAAATATTTTTCCTTCCAAATTTGTTTGATAAAGATTTTAAATCGAAACCGGTCGTATATATATATATATAGTACCCTGTCTAAAGCGTGTTTTATGCTATTTCCTGGAAACTTCGTAAAATTACTGGAATTCCCAATTTTTTTTAAAATTTAAAACAAATTCATTTAGCCAATCAAATTAACACAACTTTAGATTTACACACAATACATTTTCACTGAAAAAGCACTATCATTATAGTTTGAAATATGGTCTGTGGTAGTGAAATTTCACCAACAAAGCGTGCTCAAATTCATATCTTGTACGAGGAGGGGTACAATTATCGCGCTATAGCTGTTAGAATGGGCGTGTCAGTATCTTCGGTATCCAGAAGTGTTAATCACAATCAGGAACTACAAAATTTTTCCTCTCGCAATCGGTCTGGAAGACCAAAAGTGACAACCCCTCAGACTGACCGTCTCGTTCACCTTTACGTCGTCAATCAACCATTCTCTTCATCTACTGAAGTCAAAGCAAATCTAGGTGCGGTAGTGCAGAATGTATCAACATGCAGCATTAGGCGTCGATGGAATACTACCTTTGACCTTCCATCGTGCAAACCGGCAGCCAAACCCCGATTGTCTTCAAAGAACATTCGAGACTGTTTGCGCTTCTGCAGGCAATATCAACACTACATTCCGAGATGTGGCATCAAGTAATGTTTAGTGACGAATAAAAGATTTGTCAGTTTACATCATACTGGCCACACGTTCGACGACCCAGAAAACAAAGATTCAACAAATGTTACATGCAACAAACTGTCCACTCAGCACCTACTGTGATTATTTGGGGTGCTATAACTGCGAATGGGCATGCTGGTCTGCATTTTGTTCCTCACAATGAGACAGTCACAGCCAAGGCCACCTCAAAATAATTCAGGAGAAAGTTCCCATGTTTATACAGCTTCGCGGAACATCTGTACTACAACAAGATTGTGCTCCTTTCCACAGCGCCAAAGTTGTGAAACAGTGGATTGCATCACAAGACTTTCGGCTGCTTGAGAACTGGCCGGGAAACTACCCAGAACTCAACGTCATAGAAAATTGCTGGCATCACATCAAAAACTGTCTGATGAAGCGCCAATGCGCATCACTCGACGATCGGAAAGAGCAAATTAAAGTGGTATGGTGCACAGATATTACTGATGAGTAGTGTAGAAAGCTGGTCGAGTCAATGTCAAATCGCATTGCGGCATGTTTGGCCAATAATGGCGGACATATAAAATATTAGAGAGTTTTTCTGAATTAACTATTGACTTTCTACACGGTTTTATCATATTGTTTTCTACATTGCGTTTTTAGTGTAAAATACAAAAAATTCTAAATTTGGAAAGTGTTCGCAAGCTTTTGGCCAGTACTGTATATTAAAAGTATATTACAAGTTTTTGATAATAAATAGCAGCGTCTGTATTAAAATTAAAAAATAAAAATGAAAAATATTTTAATTGCGATAAACAAAATGCATGCAATAATTGAACGTGATATACTGGTCCTAAATTTCTGAGGTCTAGATTTATTTTGAGATTTATTTGAGGATATTTTCGCAGTAATTGAAATAATTGCATCACTTGTACTATGCTTAGTGCGGAAACCATATTTTTTAGATTATAAGATATTCTCAGATGCAAGGTATTAGTTAATTTGAATGTGCAATAATTTTTCGAATAATTTACTAAAAGGGTGCATTACAGAGATTGGCCTATAAAAATAATATGATTTATTAGTCGCTGATGGCAAGCACTACAAAAATATAAAAACAAGTCAAGTTTTACGGCAGCGAGGACAGTCACAGGAGATAAGGTAGGAGCAGATGGAACAGTAGGTTAAGTTGGAGAAGTGCTCAGCAAAGAGGAAAGACATCAAAGATTTCTTGAAGCTCAGCGGCGAGGAAAAGAAATCAATGGCTGTTGGAGGGTTGAGAGTCAAGATGTAATTAGCAGCGATACAAGCACGATTGAAAAACGAGTGAAGGGTGCGATGCTTCTTGAGGCGACGAAAGGAGAAGTGACAACATCAGAGCGAGTGGAGCGGGAACTTGAGAAATTAAAAGGATCAAGGTCTAATTTGCGAGTGAGCAAGCGATTGAACTTGACATTACTGAAGAAAAGTTGTTTTGACAAAAAAGTTCACGTCTGAAAAAATATTGATAAGACTTTCTATTTGATAAAGAAGTTGGGTGAAGATATAGAATAGAACACGAGGGCAAAATACACTAATAGGGTAAAACGATAAGTGCAAAAAAATATATAACATGTTAAAAATAATCGATATAGACCGAAAACTTTGCATAATAATCAAAGTCGTAGCACGCGATAGCATTTAAACTATTAAGCTATATACGATAATTATCAAATATTAAACAAATTTTAAAATATAAAAGTATATTTATGCAAATATATACATTATTAGTTTAAATCAAGATATTTCCTTCGTTGCGACATTTTAGGGATGTGCCTGAATCCGGTAAAATCAATTTCACAACCGGATTCGGTTGTCCGGTAAACCTTGTTTCCAGGTTTTACCGGAAAAGATATTCTTAGATAAAACTTGATTTAAAAAATCGAATTTTCGAGGAAAAATTATATTTCATCCTTGATATAGAACCTCTGATATACCAGGACGTAGTCTATTTAATATGCCTCAAAATATGTATTTATTTTTATTCGCAACAGGTCGATATTAATTGAGGAATGAGGTTGTTCTTCAATAGGAATGAGGGAAACCAAAGTCATATTTTTTGGCTGGTCTATTTTGCAGTCTGCTTAAAATAAATGGTTTTCAGACTTGAGGTGCAGTTTAATAGTAAGTTATAAAGTCATAAAATCGCATATTTGTGTTTTTTGAAAATGCTGTAATATTTGTGGCGTATGTCATATTTTCCCACAGTTTGATTAATTTAACCCTTTGAACCTGAAATTTTTTTCTGTAATTATTATTATTTTTAGATTCTAGATGGCTAAAACATATAATGTAAAATTGTTTTATAAAGTTTATGATGATTACTATTATAAGGGACAAAAGAAATTAAATGGTACATATATGTACCATCCGGGTTGAAAGGGTTAAGAAAAAAATTCTGGATTGTACTGCTTTAAATCATTTGAAGTCGCATCGCTTGGGTGCACGAAGCGCACAGAGCATTAGAACAAGACTAACTATTTCTCTATTGATAATTGCGTTCATTCCTTTTATACAATAATTCACTATAATATTTACAAATAACTGGTCAAACTAGCAGAACACAGCAACAGCGGACTGGCAGATACTAATAATCCGGTACCTGCCGCCCCAAGCCAGGCTACGCGAGTTCGTGTTGCATAAACAGCTGACCCGACTGCCAAGGGGATCTGTCAAGCAACCCAAAACCAGAGCCATGATGTTCTCTACAACATATCTCCCGCTTCATTGTATAGACAGCTGACCAGACTGCCAGGAGTATCTGTAAAAACTCCAAAACCAGAACCGTGTTCCTTGCAACATGCCCATGCGCCAACCAAAACCGACAACCTCAAAAATGGGCAGGTTGGTGCTTGCCGCCCCTTGCCTGGCTACGGTTTCCTGTTTCAATCTTCCAAATGCCTCTCGGGAGGTCGATAATAATACGTGCCGCCCCATTCTCGCCTAATGGGGTTTTCATCACTACTGGGTTAGCGAATATTGTAAGAGAATTAGAGAGTGCGGAGAAATAAAGGTAGAGAGTTCGTTGCCAATGCCTTCCGTGCAAACCTGCGATGCCAACTGTTAAGATCTTACCATTTCTGCTTATCTGATCGATTCGTCGCGAAATTACCGTGTCCTCTTGGTCAGTTTGTTCAAAACCAAGCAAGTGAACTTCTGTTACACCTTAACTGGATTTACTTTCCTTAGACGCCGCCAAGTGGTGTTCGAAACTACTATAGAGTAGGCACGACGTCACATAGCCTCACAGTTCGACGGGTTAGTTAGAATAACAGGCAACATTGATGCCAGTGAATTATGGTAGATTAACATACAGACGTGTATATTGCAATTACTGCTAACTGCCCTTTCAAAGAAGGCATATGGTACGTAAGACGCTGAGATACTTCGTCATCAGGAGGATGCATGTCTGTATCACGTCAGGGTCACTATGTGCCATCGCTAGGGTGCATGGAGTGGATTGAGCAGTAGAACAAGACTAACTATTTCTCTAGTGTCAACTGCGTTCATTCCTTTTATAAAATATACTTCTTAAAGAAGTGAAATATATTGCATGAACACCAAGAAAACAAACCAAATTTTGAAATATTACTAAGAACAAAGAACATCAAATTAGCTGAAGCCCTATTCATAAAAAATGCAACCAAAACCATGCTATTAAATAGTCAACAAAGTACGATGAATTTACTGTACAAATTTTAAGTGTATGCATATTTCAACATCATTTAATGTAGTAATTGTACATTAAATCCCACGCATTTGTACACTGATGATGATTTATAAATCAAAACCGGTTGGAAATATTAAATTGAGCACGTTAGTTTATTCATATATATATGTATATATATATATATATATATATATTTAATTAATGTATTTCATGGCCTAACCCCTGAGAATTTTAATTGCTTTCTAATTCTTGACCTGACCTGACCCGACCCAGTGGACAACGTGTTTCTAGGATTGGTCATATGTATAGAAATAAAAAAAACTATATACATTATTTCATGGATTTTGCAAGGCATCCCTTTTGCAGAATTGTACCATGCTTATTCAAGCAAAATATATGAGGGTTGACAATCTAATTCTTCAATTAATACTGCTATCATAAAATATCAAAGTTGTTCAGTGTTGAAATTCCACAAGATGTTGTTATTACTCCCACCCTTGATCTTGGAAATGATACCTGTGAAATAAACATCTATATCAAGTCACGATTAGAAAATAACTGTTTTACTGCTATAATGGTAGGACGGGGTGATGGACATTTAATCGGAATTGTATGCGAAATTACGAAAATATCAAACAACATCGGCTGCAGTTGAGAGAAGTATCTTTATATTAAGAAAACTTCTTGGACTACGAAGGAAATCTTAACCACAATAATATATGGAAATACATGTGCTATTATTATAATTTAGTGAAATAGTTGTTTTAAAAAGTTGACTTTTTATTATGTAAGAGATTTTCTATTTGTTTTATACCTTGTTCTCAGTAATAGAAAAACGTTGAAATCATTTTGAAAAATGGATGGTCATATTTAACTAAATTCTTTAATATTTTGTATTTTTAAAGTCATATTTCTTGTTTCCCTACTAATAATATATTATCTTATCTATTACTTTCGTAAATATTTCTATATTATATTTAAGATTTTGTAAAACCGAAATTATACCTAACATAAATATTTAATGAATAATTTTCAAACATTCCACTTTGTATGCGGCGGCGAAAAGAAATCAATGGCTGTTGGAGGGTTGAGTGTCAAGATGTAACATAATCAAACACAATTCTAATGTAATTTTACATGGAAATACAAATATCATATCAAAACAACAACCTAACCCTAACCACAGGGCCTGCAGAAGAGAAACAACCTCAAAGCAATGTGCTGTCATTTCCAAACTTCACCGTTGTGACGAGTGAAAAGCAGAGTTCTTCTGTCTCCTAACATGACTGACACAGTTTCGACCAAACAACTCTATTTTAGTCTCTCTGACTATAATATTTTATCCCAAAAGCTTGAAGGTTTACACCCGTGTTCTTCAGCAAAGTTTTGGCGGTTTTTTAGTGAATTTCTTTCGAGAGGGGTTTTTATTGGTGACCGAGAGTGGAGTCCTCCCTTTGAAGAACTGCCCTAATTGTAAATTTTTGTAGGATGCCCTGAACGAGGTAGACTAGTCGAAATATAGAATTCTGCAGTTTTAGGCATTGTCCAAGTGCGCAAAATGTAGGCCACTTTCTAATGAAGATGTCAGGTAAGGAATGACAGCAGTTAGAAAGATTTCTATAAAGTTCTTTTGCATTCTAGAATGTTTCAACGTTGTCTGATTCTAGAATATTTCCTCGAACATAACGGATGAGAAATTATTGGCGAATCAAATTCTATTTTTACGATGTGTTGCATACTTTTGAAAGTTAACAAGTACAAAACTGAAAATGTAGGTTAATCATAATGCATTATTGTATTATATTTACTATGTAGCTCTGCATTAGGATATTCATTGTCTTTTATTTTGCGTAATGAAATTTAATCATGTTTTAAATATAGTTAAATTGATAAAATTGAGTGACTTGCTATCCTTTGAATTCCTTAGTTCCATAAATTCGTTTAAATTTATCACCCACTTTAAAAATTATAGCCCACTTTTAGCAATAATTGGCATGAAAATAATAGATCAAAAATTATAGAAAATTAACTTGTTTTTTTATATTCATATAAATCAATAACTAACGCATAAAAGCTTTCAAGAAAAATTCTCGTAAGATAGAAAGCAAGGCAGTGATGGGCATTCAATAAAAGAGCCATATCCGAAAAGAACCAACCATGATTTAAAATTTCCCAGGGCCTGCAGAAGAGAGACAACCCCAAAGCATTATGCTGCAGCTTGCAAACTTCACTGTTGGGACGGTATTCTTCGGTTGAAACTCGGAGTTCTTCTGTCTCCAAACACGGCTGGCACAATTCCGTCCAAACACCTCTATTTTAGTCTCATCTGATATTCACTCACCCAACCCCAACCGACTCGAAGAAAACAAAATACTCAACATAAAAATTTTCATGAATTGCAAGACATAAATGCAAGATATGGCATTTTATACAAATTATCAAACCGAACAATTATACGGCGTAGCCTGCCCCAGATACAATACTTAAACGCTGATATCATAGTTTAATTTCTTTAGGTTTGATATCACAAAATGAGGCGTACAACCGATCACAATAAAGTCTATATTAAGCCTTCAATAAACAAGAACTTTGAATTCAGTAGTGAAAGCATAATATATTTTTGGTCATCAAACTATGCAGTTCACTCAACAGCCAAAACTATATTAATTCACTAGAAATGACAATGCTTCTCGAATCGTGACTTGAATATATGTTGCTGCAAGATTCCTAACTACAAATGCTCATGAGGTTTTGACGAATTTTAAATAATTGGCAATTTTAAGGAAGTTTAAGCAATTTCCAATTATTGCACTAATTGCAATATCAATGAAATATTGCCTATGGCAACGATATTTAATATATACGTACTTTCACTACCAATGGAAGCACCTGTGCTTTGTTAAAAAGAGCGGGCAATGTTTTCCCAGTGCTCCCCTCTGGGTGCATCTGAGATCTAGTTTACCAGGTCACTATCAAAAAACTTCTCAACATTTTCAAAAATGTTCTTCAATTACAACTTAGTTGTATTAATTTATGTCATATGTTATATGCAAATTCAGATGCTTTTCCGACAAATAATTAGTTTTTTTTAGCATATTATACTTAAAATAGATTAGATGCCAGATTGATTTGAAAAGATATATTCAAAATCTATCTCTAAAATCTTAAATCCATTCATTTCCTTTATATTCATTATCTAACTAGTAAACATAATATTTTAGGAAGCGAAGGGTATGAAAAATTATGACCAATAGGGGTTTCGAGCCACATTTACACAAATTCTGTATCTTAGAGCAAATCATGCATTAAGGAGCAGTGAGATCATGATGAAATTTTAGTTATTATGTAAAGGATATCAGGCAGCAGTACTCAAGAACAGAATGTCTGAATCAAATAATAATTTGCATCATAAAATTTACAAAGCACAATAATTAGTTATGTAAAATAACTGACACAGAACAGAATCATATATAACATAAATGCGCTTCGCTTATAATTGATAACTTCTACATTAGAAACAATCATAAATATAGCGATAACTAATATTAAATTTCGAAAATTATTTGCAGTTTGCTTTAAAATTGTCCAAAGTGATTCGCCCAAATGCATTCGGCAAATTGTATTTCGCGTGAATAGCTGCAAACTAGTACAAAGTTACATACTACAAATACATGTATTGACAAAGTAATAAAAATAATATAATATATATATAATATAAATGAGTGTAGTACATTATTGTCATTAAGAATGCATTGTTTTTTAAAAAGGAATCTGCACAATTTTTTTCTGAATTTCTTGTTGTTTTTTCATTTTGAATTTTATGATCTAAGTTTTTCCATGCCTTAGTTGCTGTGTGGTGAATGCTATTATAATGTTGATCTAAGCATACGAATTTTTGAGAACTTTCATTTAATTTAATATATTGTTTTAAAAATGCTGTGAATTTATTTATATTTTTCTTAATTTTATATTTAGGGAAATTGAAGATGCAAAGTTTCTTAAATTTTATATTTAGGTGGTTTAATATTTTGTTTTTGCATCATAATTTCACTATCAAATTTAAATTCATTAATGTCAGTTGAAGTTCCTTTATTTTTTCCCAGAATTTTATGAAAATATCACCATTTTTTGCTTGTTTTACATAAGAAAATGAAAAACTTGTTTTAAAGCAGTATTTTTATGTTTTAAGTGCATAATTATCTTCTTTGATTTTGTGAAATTAGTCCAATTAGTGTTTGTTGGTTCTGTTTTTGCAAGATCAAATAGTTTTCTTTAATACTTACTTGTTCAAGTATTTTATAATAATGAGCATTGAATAAAGTAAATATGCACTGCTTTAATCTTATCTTTCAATATTTAGTTGGTGCCACTTTTCTAATTGCATTGCAAATTTCTTTCAAAATATAATTAATCATACAAGATCCACATTATAGCATGTATATTTAATTGAATAATATGTTTTTCAAATGCCTTTCCATTATTATAATTTGAATAATTTGGACAATCCCTTGTATATGTTATTTTAAAATGATTAGTTTTAGCAGTTACATTACTTATATAAGAAAAAAGAGCATGGTCACTGAATGATTCAAAAGTAATTGATTTAAAACATAAATCTGAATTTGTTATGAAGTTGTCAATTAAGTTGTTCTTCCAAGTAAGACAGTCAGTATTTACACAGTGAAAATCATTTGAGGTGCAGGATTTGTTTAATGATCTTTTTTAAGATGTTTGAAATAATCTATATTAAAGTCGCCAAATACTTTTTTACAGTAATATGGGCAATGTATTTTAATATGATAAATATTGATCAGTTCCTTATGACATTTGTTTTCAAACAATATAAGTTCTATCAATAGTGATTGAAACACTTCATGGTCTAGTTCATATTCCAATTTACACATTGGTTTTAATCATTTTGGAAGTATTATCATGAGTCCACTGCCTCTACCAAATCAGTTTCTTGAAAATGCCAAATAATTTTAGGCAGGATTAAACAAATTAGGATCAGTGTCATCATTTAACCAAGTTTCAGTAATTAAGAATATTGTGTTTTGATTTATCGGATTTTTTATGCTTAGACAATCATTTTTTTAATTGAGACTTCTGGCATTGTGATATGTGAATTTATAGTTATTGCAGTAATTCATAGTTCATTATCTATTTGTGATTCTTCTACAATTGGTCAGGGGTTAGGTTAAACAACTCCAGAAAAAATTAATCAAAAGAAATAAAAATATATATTGAGAAAAAATACACTGAAATTAAAAATATTATGCATGGGATCTTATGAAAATGGCTGTTCATTTTCCAAAAAGTTTAGAACAAAAAATGAGAAATTTGTAAATAATAAGCTTACTAAATTTAATCTAGCCTCATCCAAGACAAACCAAGCTGCTAATGAAAGATTGTCAGTGAAGAGAAACTAAGATCAAATTTAAATTTGATTAAAAATATATCATAAAAATTAATTATTATCTTAAATTAGTTTTGTATTATGCAACCAAGAACTATCAGTGAAAATGATTATAATTAGTATCAGCCAATTCTATGAATTTGGCGAAACAAAGGAGGCGAATTTGCTTCTATTATTTTTAGCCATCTTGGCAGAAAAACTTTTGAAATTTGAAATCAACAGGTACTTTTTGGAATAACTATACATAGAGTGAAATTCATTGTAAAAATTGATAAAGAAATTTCTTTGCAGTTCTTATACTTACTTCTGATTATGGTTTGATTACTGAATACAATGTTCAGCTAAATGGTTAGTGTTCAGTAGTAGCAAAGATCCCATAACAGGAACAATTCTAGGTTCCTTGTTCCAAGCCATGATTAGGAACTTTTATTTCTGTTTAGCTAACTATCAATCTTCTCTTACATGTACTAACAATAAAGAGTTCAAGATAAGGCTGTTAAGCCACAACATAGGGATATATATATATATATTATTCTAGATCCAAATTAATGAATATAACATGACCAATAATGTGACAAAGTATATATCAATTATTACATGTAGGGTAGGAAGCTGCTAGATATTTATCTTTTTAAATTAAAGCCAATATATTTTGGTAAAGGCTAATTACATAATTAACAATTACATAGTAACAATTAAGGTTGCAAGTATGTAGTACACTTTACAAATTGTGACCAGGGTTTTCAAGATCTCAAAAATTTCAATCTCATTTCTCAAAATTGAATTTTGTTCTTGATTTTCAATCTCAGTATTGCTGAAAATTTTTTCTTGTTTGCATTTCTTAAAAAAAAATTTTCTTGATATTTTCTCTATAATTATTTTCCAGAATTTTTGCAGTGTAATAATATAATATATGTAATTTTTAATAATGTTTTTTCTAATTTATATGATTTAATTAAGAATTAGAACATTGCCCTTCCCTTTATGCCCTGTTTGGTTAGTTATGTATATTTATTTCTATTTGAAATATTGTATATATTCAATCCTGGAATTATATAAAGTGTTAATTTCAATTCCAAATATCCATATATTCAATCCTACAGTTCAAGACCTTTTTAATTTCCAATTAAAATTTTTTTCATTCTTGTGAAATTGAATTTTTTATACTACAACTTGTCAAGTAATGATTATAATATACTACTTAAGATGCTACTACTACTAATGCTAGTTTTTATGTTTAATTGAATATTTGTAATATCTTACACTGTTTAAATCTTTTAAAGTAATATATTTCATACTGCAAACAGTGGTGTAGTGGAAGCACACCTATATGCATATAGGAGATTGTTAGTTCAATTCCAACCTGTTTGTACTCTGGAGTGATGTGGAATAGCTGTAATAAGGTTTTAGACTGATTTAATGTATTCTGTTGGAATTTATTAATTGCAATGTATTTTACTAAACATAATATTTCTTTAAATATTTTGGGTTGTATTTAATATCTCTGTAAAACTGAAATTTAGAAATTCTTTATATAAAGCAAGAAAGCCCACTACCCAATTAAAAAAACTACAATGGTATTATTTTCTTATATTCTACTTGTGTGTACAGATTATAAAGCATTAATACATAACAAAATATTAAATAATATGTTTTGATTTATCTGGGTAGCTCTGAAAAAAGATGATTGAAATTAGCTCTGAAAAGAACGGATTAAGATAGCAGCTCTGAAGAGAGCATCTTCACAAGGGACCATGTGAAGATTTATGATAGAGAATACACTGAAATCCACTTCATATCAAATGCAACCTTGCAAAGATTTAGAAATTGTTCTGCTCAAATTTGTAATTCTTGCATTTTTCTCAAATCTCATCTCAAAACAGAATTTCTCAATTCTCAGTCAAGAGTTTTAATCTTGGCTTGAAAACCCTGATTGAGACTAAGTTGAGTTGTGTTGATTCTCAAGTAAGCACCAAACTAGGATAGGGCACAGATTAGTTACTTTGCTGAGCTGAGAGGTGAAACACATTCACTTGGAATGTAGAGGAGTGGTTGTTACTTGGAGATGAGCTTCAGGTGGATGCCCAACCACAAACAACTGGCAAGGATACTGAGGGGCTTCATCACCTATATAGTGTTTATTATGCCATTGTAAAACCATCTACCAGACTTTGACACCTGATTTCTCCATTATGATGTTATAATTAGAATGATACATTAGCAGGTAAGGATGTACTATGCTTATACTGCTTGACTTCTACATTATTAATTCCTTAACTGTAATTAATAGATGGTATAATGACCACAATTTAGGTATTGAAGCTTCACAGCACCATTTCCAGTTGTTGGTGATTGGGCATCCCTCTGAGGCTGATCTCCAGATCCAGTAACAACCACTCTTCTACATTCCAGTTGAATGAGTTCCACCTCTCAGCTCAGCAATGTAACTTATGTGTACCATATCCTAGCTTGGTGCTTACTCAAGATGTGACACAACTTGACTTAGTCTCCATTTGTAAAGTGTACTATATACTTGCAACATTGATTGTTACTAGCTGCTTAATTAATATTGTATTTAGCCATTATCAAAATATATTGGCTTTAGTTAATTAATTAGATATCTAGCAGCTTCCTACCCTACATGTAATAATCAATACATGCTTGGTCACATTATCAGTCATATAATAGTCATTAATTTGGATCTAAAATAATGTAAACATAATTTCCTATGTTTGGCTTACCAGGCTTATTTTAAATTACTTATTGTTAATACATGTAAGAAAACAATCAATAATCAGCTAAATGGAAATAAAAACTCCTAACCATATTTCTAGACTAAGTGCAGGTTTGTGGCTTGGCACAAGGAATCTAGAATCATTCCTGTTATGGGATCCTTGCCACTGCTAAGCACCAATAATTTAGATAAACATTGTATTAAATAATCAAACCATTACAAAAACAAGTATAAGAATTCCTAAGAAATTTCTTTATCAATTTTTACAATGAATTTTTCTCTATTTATAGTAAACTTGAAAAAGTACCTGTTGATTTCAAATTCTGAATTGTTCATCTCCTAAGATTGCTTAAACTAATGGAAGCAAATTCACCTCCATCCTTTTGCCAAATTAGTTGGATTGACAAATACTAAATCTAATCAATTACACTGATATTTCTTGGTTGCATAATACAACCTGATCTAAGTTGATAATAATGTTTTATAATATATTTTTTAATTACAGCTTAAATTCAAACTTAATTTTATTTAACTGACTTTCTTCCATTACTGTAGAATCACAGGGGAGCTCTGGCTACTCTAGTGGTACTGGGTAGCTCAAGAGTTTAGATCAAAGGTTGCAAAGTCTACCATAGCAGAGAGCAACCCAACATTCCAGCAGAAAACATACATTGGTGGTTCACTGATTTTTGCCTACCAAATAAAAAAATTCCATTCCAAAAAGAACTCCAGCCATGACCAATTCACACAGCATCATGCTGAAGCCAAATCTTTGAAGCCATCCTTACTTGCCAAGGTGCTAATTGTGTGTCTCAAGTAATAATTTCTAGCTCAAAAAACAATTTATCTCAGAGTTTTCTTATCTCAGCTCATGTAAATAAATAATAAATAACAGGCACATAATTGCTGTGCATTCACATTCACCAATGGCATAGTATATTTGCAAGGTGTAAATTAGTAAGTGCATGTATGAACAGATTGAAAAAAAGATATTATTCCCTACACATAATCATAATCTAAAGTGGCCATGATTTGGGCTGTCACTGTTAAGGAGCTATTTGTCACCCCAGACCTGGTGCAGATTCCTCCTGAATTGTTGCTGGATCTTAAGCAACAGTTATCATTAACAAATCTTTAATTGACAAATCTAAAGGGGGTTAATAGATAAATAATTGAAAAGACCAAACACAGTAGAAGGAAGCTGAATTTTTTGTGTGCTTCACTACAGTGACTCAGATATTTATTACAAAAATCTGTAACTTATTACCTGACTTGTTTACAATTTCAAAGCAAAATTTTCTTTGCAAAGTTAAAACAAACAATTCACACATAATTCAAATCAAGGGGACAAATACTAACACAATCAAAATAAATACACTAAAAATTCAAATAATCAATTAAAGGAAATTGATACAAATAAATAGCAGTGAATCAAGGAATCAAAACATCAAAAAGACACAACGCCATTTCAGAGTTCCAAAAATATTAAGTTTGAAAAAAGTAGGCCCTGAGTGACTCTACATGCCCCCCCCATTGCTGGTTAAGTTTGTGGTAGGAGTTTTACTGTGGGACCAGACAGGAGTTTCTGTGTCTCCTCAATCATTTCTGTGGCTAAGATGTTGTCCCATGACTTAACTTCAGCATATCTGAGTTGCCAGGTAATTTGCATAAGAGTCTCCCTCTGTGTAACTTCTTCACTCATCAAGTGGAAGAACTCCATCTCAGGTAAATGGGCATTGATCAGGCAATTTCTTCTTAAGTTGTTCAGACTCTGTGTAAACATGTCATAAAACCTCTCATAAAGACAAAGGCCTTTCAGCACTATCATGAGAGTCATGAGCACATCCATGTCTGATTAATGGGCATCTTTCAGACTGATCTGGGTGTTCAGATAGAAGTGGACAAAGACATCTCTTAGTGATTGCATGCACATCTCATGATCTGCTGTAAAGTCATCTCTTTGGGATCTGTAACCTCTGTTCACAACATAGTGATAATCTCAATGCACTTCATAATGTGGGGGTTGTTTCAATGTTGTTGATCCACATAAAATCCCCAGATGCCTGAAATAGATTAAGAACATGGGGGTCCAATGTCACAATCTTGTTGTGAATATTCATTAGCTGCATGGAGATTATTTGCCCCTTCTGGCAAATATCCTTAATTGTGAGCTTACCATCAATGTAAACACATTATTGGTTTCCACCCTTGAGTAGTGTGTCTCTTGTGTCCTTATACTCCCTTGTCTGCATTGCTTTGTTAATCTTGGCCACAGTGGAGACGTAATTAATGGAGTTGGAGAACAGAGACTTTCCTTTGCCCCTTATTGACGTGCCATGATGGCAAGATGAGTGGGGTTATTATGCACAGTGGAGGGATACATAGCAAGTTGCGTTTATCCTCATGATCCTCAATGTTGTCCAGCATGACTTTCTCTCTTATCATGGCAGTCCCAATAGTAACAGGATAGTTTATCTTAGCATCCTTAATGGAATCCCACAACTTGCTGCAGAGCCCATGCTCACAGAGATTGGCAATCTGAAAGTTGGAGATTTGAAGGCAGGACGTGGTACATTCTACATCCAAGGCTATTTGTCACCCAGGCAATTGTAGAAGTACTAATTCCTCTTTGGTAACATTTCAGTTAGACACCATTTCATTAAGCCCAATACATCATTATCTTGATTTTGCTCAATGATGAGGTTGATGAAAGAGAGTTTTTCAGCAAACTCATCTGGATTGTGCTCTATGGTTAAAATTCGTTCATCTTCAGTGATAGACCACACTGGCATAGGACTACTAGCACCAATTGTAGCATCAACCAAAGGAATAAGCTGCGAACTAAAAGGGAATAGCGTCAAAAGATTAATAGTGATTAAATATGATCAAAAGTGATTGTAAAAATTTAGTTAAATATCTTATTCATTTGTATTATGCAACTTAGTTACAATATTGCACATTATGAGAAATACAGTGTAGCTGATTAAGGAAAATTAGACAAATTGTAACAAGTGAAGTTATGCTTACATCAGAACAGCCATGTTGGCAGAAGATTAATTCAAAATTTGAAATAAGCAGGTACTTAGAATTTTTTAAATGAATAGCCTAGAATTTAAATGGAATTTGATGAACAATAAATTCTTCAGAGTTTATTTTAATTTCTACTCATCATTTATCTGGTTTGATATTTAATAAAATGTTCAGCTAAGCAAGTTGTGTCAAGTAGTGGCTGGATTCCATCATGGGAGTGATTCAAAGGGTCCTTGTGCCAGTCACAAAACCACACTTAAGTTACAGATAGGGAATTTTTCAATTCTTGCTTAGTCTTTGCTTAGATCACTACATGTACATTATAACAGGTTCACGAAATGGCTGGATAGCCAACAATTAGGATTATATCTATATTAATAAAATAAGGAGACTTGACAATAATCGACCAAATAAATGACTTTACATGTATTGTTATTAAATGTAAGTGTAGGAAGCTGCAATATATTAACTGATTATTAAAGCCAGTAATTTTACAGTAATGGCTAGTTTGATATTAACTTCATGCAGCTAGTGTCAATGCCCGGTTGCTTTATTTATTCAGTCTAGCAA